>CBVK0101124836.1:0-13812 GCA_900067695.1 Picea abies | reverse complement strand
ATGGAGGAACAGGTGATTCATATTAGGCAGAGACTAAAGGAAGCACAGGATAGGCAGAAAAGTTATGCGGATGCACATAGGACTGCCCGAAGTTATGAAGTGGGAGACCAAGTTTTCATTCGTATCAGACCTAATAAGAGTACCATATGGTTCAGGAAGGGGAAAAAGTTGTCACCTCAATTTATAGGACCATTTAGAATCCAAGAGAAAATTGGACCCGTTGCCTATCGTCTCGTACTGCCATCCCACTTGCATAAAACTCATAATGTTTTTCATGTATCTGTTTTACGTCATTATGTTGTTGATGAATCACATAAACTAAATTGGAAGGAATTGCAGATATTGGATGTGGGAACCCTCACGGTAGAACCTTTACTTATATTGAACCGTAGAGTCTGACAGCTCAGGACTCGTCTGGTAGACCAAGTTAAGGTCCAATGGGACACATATAGACCAGGATCTGCTACTTGGGAAGACGCCGAGACATTACGACGAGACTATCCCTCACTTTTTTGAACACCTCGAGAATATGTTTCTCGAAGGTTGGGTGTATGTAACACCACCTTTTGACTTAGACAACCAGGATTACCTAAGGCCTAAACTTTTATTTTCTATTTACATTGAAACTATTAAATGATACACTTAAACTTTTAAGACGTATGAACCTTTATGAATGTTTAAATATATTTGGATAATGATGGATATGATGCGATCTACTATGTGAATGTTAATGTTATGAATGTTTAAATGTTATTGATGATGATGGATATGATGCGATCTACTATGTGAATGTAAATTTTATGAAGGTTTAAATGCTATTAGAATGATGATGGGATATGATGCAATCTATTTGGTAAATGATAATTTTATGAATGGGTGTCGAAATTGAATTATGGGATATTATGAGATCTATTTCTAACTTGAAAACTTTGATGTTAAGTTGTTGCTACATGGATACCGAATTGAAATGATGATTGTATAAAATTACATGATGATAATGCATAGAAATGTATGAGTTTGTGTTATAGACTAATCTACAAGTTATGGGCTATGAAATAGCCAAGGGATAATGATGATGAAAGTGGATGTCATGACCACTAGCCAAGAAACATTGTGGTATGAATATTGTATGTGAAATTGTATTGGTTTGGATGCATTGCTATGATATGTGGACCATTATAGGATTTCAGGTGATGAGACTGCCCAAAACCAAATAAACGATGACAAAATGCCTAGCAACACGGTGCCACTGTATGTTCCATTGTAGGGTGTGGACCCTAGTTATGATTAGGAGGGGTGGAGGCATAATAGTTGAGAAAGTATGGATATTTGTCTTATGGTGGAATTTATTGTTTTTCCCTTCTAAAAATAAAATGTGTATATATGAATATTCATAATTATGTAACTAAACCACAGTTGTCTAAATAAAATTGTTGAAATAGATAATTGTAATTAAAGAATTTCGCAAACATTTGATTGGTTTATTGTCATTTATAAAAGAATAGTCTTATTGATTGGATTGGATGCATACATAAATACTATAAGGGTGATAGTTATTGATTATTAGTACATGCACAAGACTTGTATGTACTAGCTACACATGCATTTCTTGTACATGTACACTAGTATGTATGAGTTTTCTTGGCTTACTTACTAATAGTGTCGGTTAATTGTCATGAATGTGTTAACCATGTTTATTTGCCTTTGTATCATGAGATACCTTAACTTCAGGACGAAGTTTCCTGAGGTGTGGGTGTATGTAACAACCCTAGTTAAATAGATGCATAGGGATTATTAAGTAAAATTAACTAGATAATTAATTGTCCTAATATGGTTTTAGTTAAACAATGATTAGTATTAATAATATTAATTTATTAATTAATTGTTTATAACTTTTGATTGATTAATTAATTAATTAATTGATTACATAACACATTCAATGATTTGGGTAATAAATTAAGGGGCTTAATAACTTTAATTTAATCCTGATGAAACTTTACATATGACAGGTTAAGGATAAGATAATAAAGGAGGGGATAAGGTAATAAAAGAGGGGAGGAGAGTCGGTGAAGGGGGAGATATGATGGGGAAGAGTCCTACGGGAGAGGACCATTATAAAAATTGGGGGAAGGAGCATTATTGGCAAGAGGTCTATATTTCTGAGGTCTGTATTTCTGTTGGACATCTTCTGGTATTAACGAGTTGGGTTTTGGGGGTTTTGGTGAACCATTGCAGGGGGCACCAGGTTGCTGGGGGTTTTGGGCATGGGGGCCAGTATTCCTTACGGTATACTGGAGCTAGGGAGACGGATAGGCTGCTCCTAGCTGGCTAGGTGGTTAGTCAGATTTTGGGTAGGGTTTGGTCAGTGCATCAGGCTAGGAAAAGCAGCAGGGAAAGGACAACCAGATCAACGAGAATTAGCATCAGTCAGAGGTATTTTTATTCTGTTATGTAATTCTTATTCTGTTATGTAATTCACTAGATTGTTGTTCATTAATTAATTTAACCTGCTTATATATTGAATGAAAGAAATTACTTAGCCTTTCTGCCTATAAGTAATCTTATTTGTTTCAATTTATGGATTTTATTAGACTTAATTAAATTTGGTCCCTACATGATGCTAGGTAATCATGTCTGGTGCAAATTAGGGTTATAAAACCCACTATTATTGTGCCATGTTCTCGTCATTTCAGAACCCCCCGCTCCAAACTGATTACCACCACCACCCACCCTCCAGAATAGACCACTTACCTCTCTCCCTTACCGCTTCTTCCTCCCATTTTCATCTTTCCTCCACTCCATATCTCTCTTCCTCCCATCACATCACCTATTCTCCCTCCTCGTCTCCTTATGGCACACCTGTTCTCCACCCACCTTCAAGTCACGTCCCCTTATCAGTCACGCCTATCATCTTCTGCAAGGTGTTATACCACTCACTTCCATCTAGGAAGATGGTCCTCATCCTGCCTACTTCCACAACCTTTCCTATACCCCCACATCATCACCCCATGCCACTTCACCTCTGACATGTCCCAATGTAGTACCCACATTTTTTGTCGCCCACACTTTCCTGGTCACCTTCCAGCTGCCACATCTATCCATATGGCCAAATCTCATCTCACCTCCACGTTGATCACACCATCATCTCCGCCAGATCCTCATCCACACCTACCCACTGGGTCCCCTTGTAACAGTCCAAAGAAGCAGCATACAAGCAAGGGAAAAATGCCACATCCCTCAGATGTAGAGTTGACTTGGAGCTCTCCAATCCCGAGGAAGAAGTTATTAAAACAAGTGGTTGTTGAACATTATTTCCACCATAAATGGAAAGCCCGGGAAAGGACCTTCAGTTAGTCCACTCAGCCACAGGCCCATTCTGAAGCATGATTGCATCTCTCAAAGTTCATGTCTGACCAGAGACTGTATTCACAGTCTTCCAGGAGGCATGCAGACGTAACACCTTCAATGTGATGACTTGAAATCGTTGTTGCAATTTTGGTTCTGAGTATATAGGAGTCATTCTCATATTGTTTTAGTGTTGATGGTAGAGCTGAGTTCTTGATTTGTAAATTTTTAGCAAATCCTCTGGTTCTCTAGTTATGATATGCATTTGAGACTTTTTGTTTAATAAAATTCAGTTTCCTATAATCTTTGTGTAACTTTTGTGTTAGAACACTCAGGCATGGATGATCCAGTCGAGGATAGTTATGTTTTTGTGATGTAGGTTTGATCACAGTGGAATTGCAACCAGTTTTAATCAGTTTCTTATGTTCTACTTTCCCTCTGATACTGAGAGCTCAAGCATGGAGGATCTAGTCGGGTTGTTGTGATTGTATTGTATTGTATGTTCGGTTACAATACTTTTATAGTAGTTTCAGTTTCTTGATGTTTTGAACTCAAAAAGGATATTCTATTTGGAACTTTTCCTCCTCAAGTTGCTGGAAGAACTGATGTCCATAGCAGACCATTTCATTCTCCTTAAAATATCCCCGTACTCACCACTATACTACAAATTACTAACTGGAGTTAGATCAAGACCTCACTTGCCTATGCATGCCAACCTCGTTCTTTGAGTTACAATGATACCATCCTGAGTCTGCATTCATTAGACCGCCTTTAAAATATTCATTGTGACATAAAACTAATGGGTATCAGGCTTACCTTTGTAGAAATCCAGAGGTGACTTTTGGTGCTAACATTCATAGCGTCGTTGTTGGGGACGAAGTTGAATATTTTTGCTAGGATTGAATGACAAAGTTTACTAGTTATGAAGGTGCATCAGAACCCAATACAACAATATTACAAGTATGCACCTAGCAACTCCATTGAGACAACTCCATTGTTCCATCTATTGAAAATTTATTTTTTTAACATCACTATTATTTAAGGAAAACCACACCCCCTGAAATGGCTCGTTGGTGCTCTGTAAGGGGGAAGACTTTCACTCCTACTAGATGCCTCTAGGTCTTGGGCCATTAAATTGTTTTCTACATTCGAGGAAGTTGAGTTGTTAGTCAATCGAAAACAATTTTAGGTCTTATTGTAAAACCAAAAGACAGTTTTAACCTAGATAATATCTGTAAAAGCAATTCATTTTTCCTTGAAATCATGCTTTCTAGTAGCATTTAGCCTTAATCCTATACATAAACCAAATACATTCCTTGATTGCAATTTAACCTTTTACCTATAAAAACACTAGTATAATAAATATTGTTTCTAAATTAATTTAAAAAAAAAAATTAAGAAAAAAAAAACATATAATATAAATTTTTTCAATTAAATAAAATTCAAAATGGTTAATTTATTTTAATAATTATTAGAATATTAATATAAAATAAATGGAGACAACTCATTTTTCCATCTATATCTATAAGAATACCATCCTATAATCATGTTTTGAATGTATGAAAATTTTGCCATGTTTTAATGAAACATCTAAACCATGTGATATTTTTTTCTTACAATTTTTTTAATAGTTTTTCCAAGGGTAATTTTTTTATTCAAGTGAGACATAATATGTTGAAAACTAAAACATTTAATTGAAGTTAAATTACATGGTAATTCTTTTAATGCTTATTTCCCAAGAAATTTTGGTTTTTATAAAAAAAAAAATTTCCTTAAAAAAAAATCGCATTTTTGTATTCAAAAGATTACAAAAATACGTTCCTCGTATGTCTTCAAAATCCCTCTGAATTCCCCAATTGTCCCTCCATTTTTGCTAACCTTTCATACTATTACCATATTTTATTGCCAGGAAACAAGTTCCAACATTTGCCTCCTACGTATAATATCAACACCTACGCTATGTTCACAAATACACTTACATTATCTACTAACATTGACTAGATCATCACAAAAATTGTTGAGACTCGTTGATCGTGCCCTTAGTGAATTCCACCTCCCCAATGGGAAAAATAATGCCTCCTTTGACAATGCATCAACCCTTCGATTCAGTTCCCTATAGATGTGACTAACAATACAGTAACAAAAAAATGCAATAACTTCCTTCAAATTATGTGTTATAGCCTGCAGATCCACATTATTGATCAGGTGCTTTCTTGCCATCCAGTTGACCACCAACAAGGAATCCCCAAAGAATTGAACATTTCTCAAACCATAGTCAAAAGATCATTTCAAAAGGAAATTCAATGCCTTCATCTCGACTAGATTATTTGAACCTTTACCATTGTTTAAGTATAATAGTGTGAGTCTGAAAGGAACAATAATCCCCCTAGACGACACTGCATATCTAGCCACTGGCACATTCCATCAAAGAAACCCTATCTACGACGTTTATCTATCATCAACTCCCTTATTTGGTGTAGCAATTTGGGAGATGGATCCTCCTTGACAAAGTTGAAGAGTGCCACAACTTGAGAGAACACCTGAAATATTGGAACTTTATTATCTACAAAGAGTCTAGTGTTATGAGATAACTACACACCCCACAAAACAAGAAAAAACACTACTCTCAAAGGATTTAGTTCTGATCGAGTAAACCAACTCTGAAGGCATTGAACAAGATTCTCCTTATTCCATGGATCTTTTTGTCACAACCAGTTGTTGATATCATGCCATACCTACTAGACAAACATACACTCCACAAATAAGTGTAGAGTCAATTCACTCGCCCTTCTACAAAACATACAAATCCTCAGACCATGGACATTCCTTTTCTGCCAAGCCTCCCAGGTCAACACTTTATTCTACAATGCTAACTACATGAAAATATTATTCTTCTTTGGAACTTTCACCTTCTATATCCTCTTCCACCACCATATTGGAGGTTCATGAACTTTTGTCATCATATACTGATATCTTGCCTTCATTGTATATTCACCTCCCATCTTGTTCCTAGATGAAAAAAAACTATCACTCTCAACTTAAAGTCCAACATGAGCACTTTTTAATTTACTTGTAAGGGACTCCCATTCCCTCTTCCAATCTCCTTCTATAACCAATTCCCCATTTGAATTCAAAACATGTGACCAAATGTCAGTTTTGTCTGAGGCATTGCATTCCTTTAAAGTTCTAATGTTTTGTTCGTGCATAAAATAAACTAACTATGTAGAAATTCTAACTTGGTTTCCACACTCCATAATGGCATTGACCCCCACCCTCACTTCTTCTCCATTTCCAACATTCCAACCCAAGTTTATGCATATCACAAAAAAGGAAGATACAATTGCCTTCCAGTGAGTCAAGCCATTTTCCCATGACTTATCCTCCCTCTTTATCCAAGTTAAGATAGAATCAGGTACCAAGTATTTTTGACAAATCAATCTATTCCACATATTCCCCTTGGTTATCAAATTCCACAAGGACTTAGTTGTCAGCACTATACCAAAGGCATGAATATTCTTGAGACCCCATCCACCCTCCTCCTTAGGTTTTAAAATAGACTTGTAGCTTGTCCAATGAACTCCCTCGTGACCTCCCTTTCCACTCCAAAGGAAATTGACACACAATTTCCCGATCTTCTCTAAAACTCCTTTAGGAATATGAGCCAAAAATTTCCAGTAAATTGATATCGTTTCAAGAACCGATTTAACCAGTGTCAGCCAATTTTTGATGCAAGGAATGGAAAATCCTCACTTAATCATTTTCGAACCTTACTAGGCTAAGATAAAATAGGCAAGAATGTTACTATGGATTTATAGCCTATGCAAAAATATCAATCAACCCTCAAGAAATATGTTCTTGGACCTGATGCTATTATAAAGTTGTGTGTTTGTGCTAAAATAATGAAAAATGTTTATATATAAATGTTATAAAAGATTAAAATGAATGAAATAAATAATATAACAATATGAAATCATAAATACATGTCTCAATTGAGAATAACCAGATTTTATTAATGAAAGTTTTTATGAGTTACATCCAGAATGTATCTTTTCAAACCCCTGCAAGAGTGAGGACCAAGATCAGACTTAGAAGTCTAAGATGGAATTAAACATCATACAAAGACAATTGGTGTCTGAAAGAAAATGACCAAGACTAAATGCACTGGATCAACCAAGTCACAAGCCACCAAGTCTTGACTCTGGAAATAATCTTAATCAGAACTCAAAAAATAATTCAAATATTCTAATAAAACTACACAAACTGCCAAGAGAAATGAATGACCATATGAAGCATGTCAAATATCAAAGCTTCCTAGTCCTTTCTTCTTTTCCACCGTTAAAAAAATCCTACTGTCAACAAGTGGATTTAGCCCTTATAAGAAACTCGAAAAATGGGAAGATGAAATTTAGAGATCTAAATATGAAACAAGAGCAAACCTTATCAGAACTGTTTCTCTCTAATTCCTCGTGTCTTTTTTATCCTTCAGCTCTTTCTTTTATTCTCTAAAAGGTATTTCCTCAAGTAGTTGAACCACTTTTAATTACTAAAGTTAAATAACTTTAGTTAATAAATAGGACAAATAAATTTATGATAAGGATAATTAATAAATAAATAATAACTAAATAGGTGGGGTCCCCCTCTATATGCACATTTTATCTCAATAATCAAAATAGTTTTTCCTTCTCTCTCCATCATATAATCAACAAAAATATATCAACATCATATAACATACCAAAAAAATGCATCTCAAACACCATGACATAAAACACATGTGTCTCCCATAAAAATAACATGATATTTAAAAGTTTCAAAACTAAATATCGTGGTTTTGCCATCTTTTCTCAAATAGTGTCCTAGTCAAAATCAATCTAAACATAATTAAAATAATTCAAGAAACGTTTTCCTGAAAAAATCATATTTCCTTAATAAAGACCTCATATTGGGACTTATTCTCTTCCAGCTGGGCAATTTCAGGATGCACTTAATGTAAAATCCTCTTTCCACTGCCTGTTGATTTTATCTTTGAATGAGTGGAGGAAGAGGATTTGGCCATGCTAGTTGAAGTAACAATTTTCTTACCTTTGTCAATCTGAGAGAAATGTGGTGTGGTCTTATGATCCTTTGGAGTAGGAGGAGGAGGAGGCATAAACATATGTGTAGTAGTTATGTGAACAAGTAATACTAACTGAACTAAAGGTAAAGAAAATGATGCACTAGCAACAACAATATGAATTAGTGGAGGAGGGGGAGGCGTAGGCCATTGATTGGCACCAAAAGAAAGATTGGCATGTAAATCATCCTATCCATCAATATTAGGTTGCACAAGAGACTCATGGATGTTAACAATACTAGGGTGAAGTTGTGGCAAGGATTGTTGACCACCGAGATTCAAGTGCCCAGTTTGGATCAATTGTTGGAACTCATTAGAGTCATAATCAAAATGAATAGAAAACCTTTGTTTTTTATGCCCCTGGGCTACCAAAAGTTGTTAGGCCCTCAACCTCTTCTTCCTTTATTCCCCCCTCTATTGCTACCCCTGTTGAAAAGATCATTTATAACCATGATAATCCAATTAGCACAAGTATAAAATAATAGTAAGATAATACATCTAATACAATTTGTCTTAATGATTAAACTAACTCTCACATAACACAACCATGAAACACAAATGGGAAGTGAAAAGGAGTAATGTGAAATAGAGACATAAATACATCATCCATTATCTGCATACAATCAAGAACACACAAGTCTGCAATCCATATATGTTGATCATTACTTCCGAAATAAGTCTATCCATTTTTACTTCAAAACATATATACAAGTGTCTACCAATTAACCGAGTAACTTACAAACCCATTCATATCTTTTAGCTTTGTTTTTTTATCATGCTGATCACATCAAACTTCATCTTTTCATATGCATAATTATAGTATATAGACAATATTGAAATGGAGAAAGGAAATTAATGATAGGGACTTTAGGAAATAACTTATGAAAAGTGAGTTTGATTAGGGAAACTAGATCTATATAATAAATATATGACTTCCTTTTAATGAATTTCAATTTCACCAAATCATCAACCAAAACTGTCTTTATTATTTTCTAACTCAATCAAACCAAAACAACCATTCCAGAAATGTATCCAAGTCATATCACATCATTTATAATTGCTATAACAAAATCTCGTTTTTTTATTGTGCATCCAAACTATGCCATTTTGGATGTAATATATTTCATCTTAATTACATAGACATGGCACATATGAGAACATGAAATAAAATGAAAGAGACTTGAGGGAATAGTTTGCATAAAGTGAAATTGAAGAAGGATAATGGGTTTGTATAATAATCCCTTTTCCTTTGAAAATTTCTTTTGTAAAAAATATTATATGAAAAATAATAACATCAACCATATGCATGCTCATCATAGCCATTTATAACCTCAACTATCCAACATGTACATTCTATGCTTTTACAAGAACCAGAGTCATGAAACATTCATAATAAATTGAGATTCATTGTTATATGTCTATATTTCCATCATCTTTTATTCATAGGTTATAACTCAAATCACTCATAGTATAACCATTTATAAAACTTATACCCCATATGAACTGTTGTCAATAATCATGATGGAGAAGACAATATGTCATTGTATGTGGATACAAAACTTAACCATATGACTGTCAAACCCCATAAGTAAACATATAAATCAAAATCCCTCAAGAGGTAGTTGAAAATTGCAAAATAAACCATAGCTCGAATTCCAATGAAAACATATACTTGGGAATGAGTTTGAATCCAATAATCTTCTATCCATAGAGAAGGGTTTGCCTTTGAAAAACAGAATTTTGTCTTTGGTCCTAAACAAGACTTCTATATTAAGGTTGTTTAGAAATAGTTTTTTACAATTCCAAAAATGAGGGTCTTTCCAAAAACCATTGACCTCCACTAAAAGGCCAATCCCTTTATTTATATAGAATCACTAATTAAAAATAGCTACTACAAGTTTAAGTTAAGTAAAACAAAATATCACCATGTGGCACTTGATCTCTTTGTTCTTTGAGAATCATCTCATGGTTTTACTAGAGTGGATGACACTTCTCATATTCTGACCACTTGATGAAGAGATCCTCGCATGTGTTTGCATACGGGAACATGTGTTGGTCCATTGGGGTTGAAAGAATATCTTTCACTTCTACTGCTCGTTCTTTGTATTTGACTATTTAAATACTTAACTGTTGCAAAGCTGCACAAGCCTTGATTGGATGCTCCATAAATTGTTTTATTTGACCTGGCACCATGCTTGCCACATGCGCGATCTCCATTGTCCATGTCGAGTCTTATTCTTCATGTCGCTTGACTATGTCATGCAGGTCGAAAAAGTCTTCAGGTGAGACGAATTATGGGAGGTTGATGCCTTTCATCTCCAGATTAATCTTTTCCCAGCCTTTTTTTTCACTCGGCCCACTTCTTTTGTATCTCATGATGAGGTTCTTGGGCCATCTTTACCCAGTATTTAGTTGCTTTCCTAATCCAAGCAATGTTGTTATCCCTTAGCACTCTAATATCGTGCTCTTTGGCGTCTCAACCCTTTTGTACTGCGTTGATGTAATCAATCCTTTCTATCACCTGGTATGCATTTTCATACCACCTTTCCACATCTTTGCAGGTTGTTATTGCCATAAGTGTATCTTCTTGGAAATCGACTATACCTGCAGTGAAAAGGTATCATTAATTTGTGAACTTTGCATAAGCATTCTGGAACTCACTCCTCAAAAACACCATGGCTTGTGTGGAGTCTTGATAGTATTTTTCCAAATGGCGCAGATGCTCCAAATCCTTAAGTACAACGGCCAATTCATTTTCATCTCTCCTTGCTCGATCCAACATGGCATCAGTGATAGCCATCCCTACGCTGATAAGCTCAGATGTCTTGGTGTGTTCTGTGTTGAGAAACTTCTCCAACATGGTGATGAAAATCGAGCTATCTAGCATGAGCTTTCTCTTCTTGGTGGTCCTCTTCATGATATCTTTCCTCTTCCTGTCATAGGCGATCGCCTGTATGTCGGAGACCTCATCAACATGCTCATGGATTTGTTGTTATCCCTAGGTTAGAGTGTTTCCCAGGCTCTCGGTTGTGTGTATATGTTCTAGGGTTGGTTCCTGGACTTGTTTCACTTGTTCCAATGGGTTGACCTTTGTTTGTTGTTCATCAGTTGGTGAGGCATCAACCAAACTTGAAGAACCAAGGATATGTTCAGTACTTACTTGGTAATCGACTTTTGAGGTGTTGATCTCTTGCTATTGAACCTCCTCTTTTTGACCACCCGATCCTAGCTCATCCCTCGAGCTGTCTTTCGGGGTCTTTGACAGATCGAGTAACTCAGTATCTAATACACTTTTGACCTCATGGTCGCTCTGCAGAAGGTCTTGAACTAGAGCATCAGGACTTGGGGCAGATGCTTTCTCGTGTTCCTTCTCCTCTGTAATTGGTACCAGATTTATCAGGGAAACCTCTGAAATCTCCTCATCATCATAGATGGTTATTAGATCAAATAGGGGGTTTGGTACACCTGTTTCACCTGGTGTCCTTGATACCTCGGTTTGGGTTGGAATTGTCCCTGATGATCTGATATGTGGGGATGGAACTCTAGGGTTTTTCAGACTGGTGATTTCTTCTAGTTCTATTGATTCTAAGCCACTTGGATCTCCTCTTATTGTGCTTGGGTTTTCCAAGGGGATCCTCATCATTTCTATGATTTCAGTATCATTCTCTAACTGGTCAATGACTCTCTGTGCTCCTTCTAGTAAGAGCAATTCTCTCCTCTGTGCCACTATGGTCTCCGTTGCTCTGATTTCTTCTCTAACTATGAAGGCCTCTTGAGTCGACTACTCTATTCTCTTCACCTGTTCATTTATGCTCATAGCCTTGAACCTGGTCATGTTCAGGTTCTCTTTCCTTTGTACTACCTCCTCCCAATCTCAAGCGCATTCTGTAAAAATATCATCCTCAAACTTATCATGTGTGTATGGCCAATAGGACGATACTTGTGAAGTGTGTTGGAGGACTAAGCCCTTAGGATCGTGCTTGCAAAACTAGGATATTGGGAACCTGAATTCAATATGAATCAACCCTTCTTGTTTGGCTTGAGCCTTGTCCTTCACTAGACAAAACCCCACATGGAAGCCATAGGGTATGAACGCATGATTCTTGTCCTTAACTAGTGTTTTGTTATAGCCCTACAGGATAGCTCGATAACATATTTCTCCTACAATGATCCGGTCTAGGAGGTGAGTAGGGAGAAAATGTGGTTTTCTTGTGGCCCTGAACACCCTGATATAAGTTGTGTGTTCGTCTAGGTACCAGTGGCCTACCTTCGATATCATTTTCTTGGCTGCTATAGACATCCTTAGGCATTCCTTTTTAAATAAAATGAAATAGATTTGGGCGATGAATTCATTGCAAATAAGGGCATAGGATTTCTTGTACATGTTCTCCCATAATATGCTGAAGTAGAAATGAACAGGTAGTTCCACAACATGCCAACTCAAATTCATCTCGGCGAATACATGCATTGTGCATACAAGGCCATGTGGAAAGTGGGTGCTTCCCCTTCTTTCGATGTCTGAGCCTACTGTACATAGATGCTCAATTGCTTGGAGATTATTTCTCCCTAGTTGAAGCTACTTCCAGAGATCGCCACAATGTATGCCAGGGGCATCCATGCTTTTGAGAACTTGGAGCAATCATTTTCTCCATATAGTCGGCATATGAGAGCCATCAAGTAGATGTATGGCTCCCTCAAGGTAATTGTCCCATACCAACCATTGCTCTGATTTGTAAATTTCTTGTCCTCCTTCCACCATGAGGCCATCAATTGGTTGGTGTCATGGAATTCATAGGATTTCACCATGAAGTCTGTGTTCAGTGGCTCCTCTGGGTCCCTGATCTTGTAGTACTTATGAACTTTTGTCAGGAGAAAAAATCTGACACACCCGCCATTCTCATCGTTGATGAGGCACTTTTGAGCATCTGTATGATCAATTAGCCAACTCAAAACCTCAATGCATGGGAAAACTGGAGTTTGATAGGATATCATGTGCAAGCACGACTGCTGAATGTTTGAGAAAACTTGATCGTCGAGCACCCTTACATACGGGTTGTTGTGAGGGATATACTCTAGGTAATCTTTCTGTTTGATTCTATTGAATAGATTTCCCCACTGTGGGATCATCATTTTGGATCCAGTGGTTTCTTTCGTATCGCCGAAGGCTAGGGGTTGAATGAAAGATTTCTTCGTCGAGGTTTTGATGACCGGCTCCACCCTGGGAGTGTATTCCAATTGCCTTGGAGATTCAGGAGAATAACCCTCACCAATTTCCACCTCCTTTAGCTTAGGTGCCCTCAGCGAGCGTATGTTCGTTGGCTTTCTTGGAGGAATTTTCCCTCTGTTGCTTGTTTAAC
>CBVK0101124833.1:0-14277 GCA_900067695.1 Picea abies | reverse complement strand
AAAATCATTGCATCACGAACTTATAAATTGAAACCATATTAACCAAAATGCAAAGTGAACAAAGGTTTGGTGTCTTGCCAACTGTATGACCATTATTGAGTTAGAGGTGAAATGGCCACATGAACAAGAGTATTCATAACAATCCAAAGATGATTTTAATGCCATCGACATGACTTCCAATTCAAGTTTTTCATGCTTGCAGTCGTGAAAATTAAAATGAAAGGCAGATGTGTGAATGCGCAAGATAATAGTGTCATTTTGTTTTAAAGAATTGCAACGAGTATTGAGGGTTCAAAAACCCTTGTGTAGGCAGCTTGTAAGGAAAAGATAAAAATGCAAAATGGCTGCTAACAATGGCGACACACTGGTAGAAGCAATTATCTCTGCCATAAGAACAAATCCAGATTATGATAATGAGAATAATTCTAACTCAAAAACAACCAGAAAATTGTTTAAACATCATCATTAATCAAATAATTCTAGCTATGCTTAAAAGATGAAAACTGATAACAGTCTTAAGACAAGTGAGTCATGATATTAAAGATAAATCTCCAATACTGTTGATAGAGCCACTGCTACCAGCATGCATCCATAGCCTCGACAGGGTTTCCATTTAACCCACTCTGATATCCGTATCCTACCAAGAAGTTCCCAATCAGAATAAAGGACATTTTAAGGTCAAGAGATTCCATATTTGTAAATTTTCATATACCCGACATTGCTTCGCTGCCAATGGGCCTGTTCAGTACCCCGACGAAGTTGTCTTGGTGTCATGCATGCATTTACCACTGCCAGCAGACCTGTTGAGCATCCCGGCAAGTTTATAAGCACTTCCCACAACTCTTTATGATTTAGTTTTTAAAGATATATAATCGAGCGGGGTGACGCTGAAAATTATGATATTTTAGTCATATTTTTACAGACCTTGAAAGATTTTTTAAAACTGTCCTTCATTAAGATTCAGAGATGGTTTGTTTACAAAACTGACCTTCGAAAGTAGGGAGAAATCTTCTGAATTATTCTCTTAAGGAACAGGGACAACGTAAGAAGATAATGGATGATTGTGATAGGCTTCACTTACAGATCAAAATCAATTAACTTCTTTCAAACAACAGTTTTTCCTCAACATGGCTGTAAATTTCAGAAGCATATCACAATAGATGTTTAGACAACTTTTCAGCAGTCATTTCAGAGAAAGAATTTTCTATTTTCTTTGTCTGAACAATTCAAAATGTAGGTATGTGTATTTCCAAAAGCAAAAACTAATAAGCATAAGGGAAAAATCAAAACCAAAACAGTAAAAGAAAAGAAAACAAAAGAAAAATATTTGCATAGTATACACAGGGTTGTCATCAAGCGAAATATCTTTTTAGAGCTTGGCCATTCACCAGATAGGTGTCTAGCTATCCCTCTAGACTCTATAATCGGAAAGAGCTGGGACCCAATTTCTCATCAATTAAAAACGGTCCTAGCCATAAGTTTTGAAACTTTGTATGCTCTCCCTTTCCCTCATGTGGCTTGTCCTATTTTAGGACAAGGTCACCTACTTCGAAGTTTCTATCAGAGGCAGAGTTGGAATCAAACCAGCTTTTGACCACTAGTTGATGCTGATCTAACTTACATTTTTCTTGAGCTCTTACCTCTTCTAGTTTTATTAAATCGTTAATTCGATTCTCCAAAGGGGGACAATCTTCTTCTTGTATTTTCTATGATAGTTGTAGTGATGGAAGAAGAATATGCAGTGGCATAATTGCTTCTTTGCCATAGACGAGAAAGAAGGGAGAGTTACCTACAACAGTTTTCGGTGTTACTCTATCAGCCCAGATTGCGTTTAATAGTGCATTGTGCCAAATTTTGTGATTTTCAGATACTGTTCTCTTGATGATTTTAATCAGATTCTTATTTGTTGATTTTTCCAATCCATTTCCCTGGGGGTAGTAGCTGGAAGAATACTTCAATTTAATTCATTTTTCTAGAGCGAACTTGCTCATCTCAAGAGATGAAAAATAAGAAGTGTTATCGAATACTAAACAGTCAGTGATACCAAAACAAGTAATAATATTTGAATTTAAAAAGGAAATTACCTGACTGGTATTCACTGTTCTTAATGCAGCAGCTTCATACCACCTGGTGAAGTAATTCATGGCTATTATGATAAAATTATGCTGCTGTGATGATGGCGGATTGATTGGACCTATAATGTCCAGACCCCACTGCTGAAAAGGGGAGTCTACTGAAACAAGCTGTAAAGGAAAGGCTGGTTTTTGTATCCATCCAGATACTTTTTGACAAATAATACACTTGCGACACAAGACGTGAGCATATTTAAAAGTGTGGGCCAGTAATAACCAAATCTTAAAACTTTATGGGTAGTGGTGTCACCACCAAAATGCCCACCAACTTCTCCTGCGTGCAATTCTAGTAAGACCTTTTCTGCTTCATTTTTCTCAAGACAACACATTAGTACTCCATCAAAATTTTGATGAAACAGAATACCATTAATCAACTGAAAGGATGAATATTTTAATCTTAACGCTCTTCTTTTAGTGGGATCCAAGTGACGAGGGGCTGACCCATGTTCAAGACATAATTTTATATCATCATACCAGGGACTGATAGAGTTTTGTGCACAGCAGATTAAATTTTGATTGTGCTGTCCTGGGTTTGACATATCGTTTTCTCCTTGCTATCCTGTTGCTGAGTCAACAAATAAATTGCATAGCCCTTGGCCTCTCACTATTTGAGCTGGGATGATTTCTATGTCATACTCTTGCAAGGAGGTAACCCAGTTTGCCCTCTTTTCACCTAGTTCTTTTTGCCCTAACAGATTTCTGACGGCTGGGTAAGGGACAATAATTTTCGTCCTAGATTTCAAAAGATAAGATCGAAAGTGATTGACTTCTTTAAAAATAGCATAGGCTTGTTTATATACCGTTGGGTAATTAAGTTCCGTGCCTTTGAAAGTAGAGCTCATAAAGGCAATGGGTACTTCATTGTTTTCAACATTCTTTTGAGTTAGGACAACAACGTAGGAGTGGTCAAAAGAAAAAGTGTAGAGCATGAAGTCTTGCGAAAAGTTGGGGCTCATGAGAGAAGGAGTGTCTATTATGGCCTTTTTTATTGAATTAAAAGCTTGGTTTTCTAAGGGTACCCAATGATATTGCGCGTCTTTCTTAATTGAATTCTATAAAGATCTCACCATTTCTGAAAAACTGGGGACGAATCTCCTGACAAAATTTATCTAGCCTAAGAAAGACTGCATAGACTTTTTGGATGAGGGAGGGGGATGTTTCAAGATGACTTGAGTCCTTTCAGGGTCGATAATCATGCCTTTGCTTGACATAATGAATCCTAAGAGTTTACCTTGTTCTACTGCGAAGATAGATTTTTTAGGATTCAAGGAAATGCCGTACTTACGACATCGCTGTAGAACGGCTCTTAAATGATCTAGATGATCAGTTTTATTTTTTGAAAATATAGTAACATCATCTAGGTAAACTACGACAGATTGATTGATTAAGCCTCGAAAAACGATGTCCATCGCTCTCTGGAAAGTGGCACCAGCATTAATCAGTCCAAAGGGCATTTTCCTATAAGCGTAGGTGCCCCATGGAGTGCGGAAGGTAGTTTTAAGTTGGTCTGGAGGAGACATCAGGACTTGGTTGTACCCTGAAAAACCATCCAATAAGGATAGTCTTTCAGAACCAGATACCTGTTGAAGGATCTGTTCCATGGTTGGGACAGGGTAGTTTTCTTTATCAAACGCTCTATTAAGGTTTCGAAAATCGACACATAGTCAGATTTCACAACTCTTCTTCCGGACAGGGACAAGGTTAGAAACCCATTGCGTGTGCCTAACTGGGAAAATTATCTTAGCATTTAGGAGTTTATTTAATTCTTTTTTGACGGTCGGTTCGAGCTTAATGTGCATTTTTCTTAACTTTTGTTGAAACGACAAGGTTTGGGGTTTCATAGGAATGACGTGTTGTATGATGTTA
This sequence comes from Picea abies, assembly GCA_900067695.1. Classification (NCBI taxonomy): domain Eukaryota; kingdom Viridiplantae; phylum Streptophyta; class Pinopsida; order Pinales; family Pinaceae; genus Picea; species Picea abies. The sequence goes on along the minus strand of CBVK0101124833.1, from coordinate 10,279 downwards.
GGGTCGAAAGTTTTAAGGTATTCATACGTCCATGCAAAAACATCTTTGAATTCCTTAAAAAATTTAACAAATGCAGATTTTTCTTATTCATAACACCCCACCCCTAAATTAATGCACTGTAGATTGTCATTAGTTCCCAAGTTTACTTTTTCATAAGATAAAGAGGAACTATTTGTTTTACAGTTGACCGCTTTTTTAAATTTGTCTTGAAAATCATAAAAATTTTCTAATCTAACTATAGATTTAGGGATCGAATTTACCATGTCCGATGAAGATTCAGGAGATATCGTATCTGGTATTATCGTGAAATCGCGCAGATTTTCATCATGAGTGCATTCGTCAATCACCGCACCTTGGAAAGTTTCTTCCATATGCCGGAAGCTAATAATCTGTTGATTTTCGTCGAAGACTCTCCAATTCGTGATGTTATTGGGAACATATGGCGTGAACAACAGTTCGATGGAGAATGCATTCGGGGACAAGCCTTCTGCAGGAAAGAGTTTGGAAGCAACATTAGCTAATAGATCAGCTTCAGAATTATTCAATCTAGGAATAGAATTTATATTGAAAGCGGAAAACTTATTCATTAAATTCTATACCTCGGATTGGTATCTTTTAAGATGTGGAGACAGACAATGGATAGAATCTCTTACCTGTCTAACCACGATTTCTGAATCGCCAAAGACAGTCAAATTTTGAATGTTCATATCTAATGCTTTTCTGTGGCCCTGCAATAAATCCTCATATTCTGCTGTGTTATTAGTACATTCAAATTCTAGCCTACATGCAATCAAGGTTTTGTTACCCACTGGATCAATAATAACGCAGCCTGCACCCACTCCTTCTTTGGACTTTGACCTGTCAAAGTAAAGAGACCATATTTGATTTTTATCAGGTGCATGAGACCATTGTGTAGAAACTGCTGGCTGCATATATGCTACAACCTCGAACTGTTGTTCTGGGTTAGTGATAGCTGAAGTCACGGCCATGAAATTGCCGAAAAAGGTATCCATCCCTTGTATTTCGGGTAAATCAGCAAAAGGTGTAAATGGTTCATTGGGATCATTTAAATCTGTGACTATGAGCTTTAGGTAGCATTCACGATTTACCTTGATTTTGTTGGGCTTGCCATTCTCAGGCAGCCACAGGTGAGACCAATCTGTTGCGAAATAGCCGTGTAGCTGCTCTGACCAATCTCTGCTTAGAAACAGACCATAAACTTCTGGAATATCCACAACAATAATATCAATCACTTGATGAACTTTGGGGTTAGACGATAATCTTATAAGCACATTCCTTAATTCACCTATAACTTTAACACTAGTTCGATCAATTTGGATGATTTTTAAGGTGGATGGTTCAACTTCAACATTAATCTTCTGACACATAGACCATGGCATTACATTGGATGATGCTCCTGAATCTACCATACAATTGTGCACGTTTCTATTAAATATTTCGAAAGTTAACAAAAATGGAGGTACATTTCTGTGAGTACTAATGGTGGAAGCTTGTGGCTTTTTACTCATAGCTTCTAAATCTAATTTATCTACATTTGGTACATTATTTACAGGAAGGCTTCCCTTCTCGTGAGAATCAGAATTATTCTTAGTGGGAGCTTTCTATGGAACTTTTGGATTGTTCTGAACAACTTTTTTATTACTTGGATTACCGTTTTTGCTATTCTCTGCGATATTCTGTAACATTTTTTGTAGCAGAAACGAAAATTTTAACAATTCATAAATAGAAATGTTAGCCCTTAACTTTTTTAGATATTCAACTAAATCATAATCTAAGTTTGGGTTTACATTACTCTGTTTAGTCTTAGCTGGTTTAGATTTTTTTGGGGGCAAAGTTGTAGTGTTTTTAGAAGAAGGTTTGTTTGTTGTCTTACTCCTAGTATTGTAGGGATGTACTGTCTCGAAATTAGCTTGAAAAATGCTATCCGAGAAGTGTCCAAAAATGTTCAGAGAAGGTTTTTCTTCTGCAACTATCTCTTGTTCAACTACTTCCTTAGAAGTCTCAGGAGGCATCAAGTTATCGTGGGCTTCTAGAATCATTTGAAGGGTGAATTGCAGGCTTTCTAGATTTAGGCCGTCGGTATTTGGATTAGGTCGCTTGGTGGGAAAAGGCTTCCTAAATGGGGGTTTGTAAGGAACTTTTCTCGAAGAAGCTTCTTCGACCATCCTTTTCAAATCTATAACTTGATTTGACAGTTTTTGAACGACTTTTGTTAAGTTTTCTAAATCTGAGCTTTCAGGTTGTGCTTTATTCTGAGCAGGTCTAGGGAGGATTTCGATTTTCTTTTTGGAAGATGAACTAGTATCTGTTTCATTGCTAGTAGTGTCTTTTAAACTAAGGATGTATTTTTCAATCTGACTGGCCTCTTCGAAGGCCTCTAACAACATGGATTTCTTAGATCACTTTACCCAAATGGCTATCCTTTGATGTAAGGCTTTAGTATAGTATGCTATGATAAGATTCTCAACAGACATCGAATCGGTAGGGATTCGGTTCTTTAGTGTTAAGAATATTTGGTTAAAGTCTTTGATTTTCTCTTTGGGGTTCATTCTTAAGCTAGAAAGCTCCATGACTAGAACTTTTGGAGACTTATCATCTCCAAACTTCTCAAGAAAGCAGGATTCGAACTTCTCCCAAGACACGATGGTATGGGGCTGCTGGGAAAAGTACCAGGTAGAGGCATTTCCCTCGAAAGTATAGGGGAACAACCTACAAACTACGTCTTCGTGCTCAACATTACAGAGTCTAATGGCTAACATAAACTTTTTAATGTGATCTTCGGCGATCTGTTTAGAGTCAGGGTCAAACTTGGGGAGCCACTTCTCTGGATGTTTGGGTAAGGGATGCTGAGGCCCGGGTACGGCTACTGCATCCTGGTCGAGCCAGGGTCTGACAGGATTGTTCTGGTTGGCCATTGGTGTGGGTGGTGTGGAAGGTTGAGAAGAGGAACTGCCTTCGTCAGAAGAGTCTTCTCCAGAAGACGAAGGGGATGATGGAGGTGGTGAGGGTGGTATTCCAGATCCTCCTACAGTAGGAGTGAGGGTTGGATCTGTAGGGTTTAAAGTGAGGTTAGTGCCTCCAAGATGTTCTCTGATATCATAGAAATCTAATGGTTGTTCCAAAGGTCGATTTGGTTGTCTTAAACGGGCGAAGGCACTATGTGTTCTTAAGAGAGATTGGCGAGAAATCTCTTGTACGTCACCACCTGTAGGATTTGGGGTTACTGGTTCAACTGTGATCCGTAGATCATCGTTTGATGTGGTTGTTGTTTGAGGGACGATGTTATCATTTGAATGACTTCTTATCACTATAGGTGAGCAATTGGGTGGTGGATGAGTCTTACGACCACCTCGTGCCATTAATAATTTTCAGGCCCTCCTTCTAGTGCCATTTGTTGATGGGTGAAATTGACCGCTCATCAACTGGAGGGGTGGATCTAGTCCGGGGTTGTCTAAATAACCCAAGCCATTTGGGATGATCCACTACAATGGGTTTAGCGGCTCCGTTGGACGATATAAGTCCTAGGAAAATGAAAGAAAAACTAAGCTAAAGAAATTAATCTACGCGAAAAAAGAAAATACAACAAACTATATACAAATCTAAAATATATATATACAGTTCACTAACTAATATTATAAAACAATCATTCTACTTATTTAAATGTTCAGTTATCAACAGAATTAAATCTGGATTATATATGTATAGTATTTACAGAATATAAATTTTGATCTAAATTTGCAAAAATCATTTGTAAATTGTCTTATGACAACGAAGCTATTATTTTTTATTTATATATTTTTTATAATAAAGGAATAAAATAAAAGATGTCTAAGCTAAGAAATTAAAATAACAATCCTAACTGTAAATCTGAACTATAGAGATGAACAATGAAACATGTTCAGATTACAAGAAGTTTATATATTAATTGACTAATTGAATAACACTAACAAACTGACCTGTGGAGGCACTTCCTATTTGTCCTGTGCACAGTACTCGATTCAGCTGTTTGATGGGAGAAACCCGCACTAGATTTTCCACAAGCTTCTCATAAACAGGAAGCAACAATGCTCTTTGAATACGAATGACAGAACAAATAAGACATAAAAAAACAACAATTTTATAATTTACAGATCATCACATTTAGATAAATCCCAGTGCGAAGATTTGTACATAACCGTTTATTTAACAAAGAAGATAAACCTTCTATTCATTAAATTCAAATAGAGTAATTGCTATGAGTAAAATGAGATACATCAAATATGGACAGAATTAAAATCATAATGCATCAACTTGTAACAAATATTGATATCTAAAGTAGTCAATAATTTGATTACAAATTAAAATGCACAGGAACTTGAACAAAAGTAAGATGAATTGAAGCTAAAGACGTACAACAAATCCACTTCTATTCGAGTCTGTATAATCATAAGTCCATAGTCTCTGTTCTCCCAACAGTGATGGGTTGTTTACAAAAATAATAAGTATATAAAGGCCACAGGATAAAACAATCCTTGTGGAAAATATCAAAACTATTTGCAAAAATATGGGAACAATCTCCCAGATTCCTATTTATGCCTAAGACTAACAACCTAAACCAAAACTATGTAACAAAATCATATTCTAAACTTTCATTGCAGATCCAATTCCCATTGAAATTTGTGTGTACCTGTAGATGGGCAAGAGTAAACAATTTTAGATAGTGTTTTAATTGTAAAATCAACAAAAATCCAAATTTTATGACTAGCTACAGAATCTCACGATTCTGTAGTTGGTCATATTTACAAACAAAATCGTTTTAGATTAATCCAATGATAACATAAATGTATGCAATCTATCAAACAAACCCTTTAATTACTAATTCAAAGCAAAGCAAATCATTCATGCTAAAACAAACCAAATCTTTTATGCCAATTTAGAACAAATGAAATCGTATTGAATCTATTCAATCGAAATAGACTATATTCGATTTATCAAACTAATATTTTATACTAATTCAGAGCAAACACAATCGTTTATGCCAATTCAAAACTAATAGAATCATTTTTGAATCAAATCAAACAAAACAGAACTATATCCAACTAATTCAGAGCAAACACAATTAGCTATGCTAATTCAGAACAAAACAAATCATTCAAAACTCAATGTTGAAATAACATACATTGGCTGTAGGGATACGATTTGGTCAGGACAATTTAGAGTTAACAATGGTAGTGGCTGCCTCAATATTTTTGAACACGATAGAACCCCTGGTCTTTTTCCTCTTATCGTTGGCTTGCAGTCTATCATTTTCCTTAGACAACACAGTCATCCATTCCTCCAAGGATTTAACTCGGAACTGCAATAGAGGAACATCTGTGTAGTATCATTTGAGCCAAGAGTTTCATTGAGTGCACTATGTTTGATCGGGTCGTGGAATTACAGGTGACGCATCTTTTAAATTACCAGGGGTTCCATTGTCAAACTTGATCCCAGGGAAGTTAGGGTCATCCTTAAGGCATGGTGGGAGGTTGGATACGTAGTCATAAGGTTCAACAGAACAGAGGCCATGTGAGTATGGGTACTGCTCGGTCAAAAATCGCTCAATCTCAGAATCTGAGTCTTCACTCAAAACAATTGGCTTCTGGTCAGTGTTTTGTTTGGGGTTGTTACAAGCACACCTAGATAGCCATCATGCAACCTTCTTACCTTTGCTATTGACATTTGTATTACCCTTTCCCTTTTTCCTTACAGGCCTCTTAATAGTCTTAGTATTGTCTTTTGAACATGGGTCGGGCATGGTGTCGGGTAGGTCAATGTTGGGGCAGGTCGAGGGTTCGACAACGGGTAGGAGGGTAGGAGGTGGCACGGCAGGCTGGACAAGGGTTTTAGTGACCACAATCTTGTCCACTTGGCCACATTTAGGAGTGGCAAAGCCATTCCTCAATAGGAAATCTTGCCAACAGTCACCACTCAGCCTCAAATGATGAACAATAACGATTTTGATCAAACAATGATGGAAGAGGCTAGAGTCAGCCTTCTCCCGCTTAAATCGCTTAGCCATTTTATACAGACTTCGTAGGAGGTGGTGAGGCATATTCAAAGGGAAATATATAAAATTCATAAGCAACCAGAGATGGTAAAGAAACACTAAACCATATTGACCTTTACAAGTCACGAATTGCTTAACAATGGACAATAAATCATGCCACCTAGACTTAAGGGCAGTGATTGGCATACCTCTGTCACAACTGACAATTTTCCTCGATGTAAAAAGGAGTGGCCATGGCACTTCATCCACCTTTGAATTCTTAAACCACCTTTGCCCTTTAGCTGGAAAACCCATGGCTGAACTGAGGAATTCTTCGTTCAATTCAAGTTGAATGTCTCCAACTTTGGCCCTGCATCCATCGAATGTGAGGGAAAACTGTTGAGCGACCGCGAGGTTGAAACTCTCAAATTTTTGGATGAAAACTAACCACTCATTACTCTCCAGGTCCTCACGAGCGTTGTCAAATAACAACAACATTTGGACGCCATTAGGTTCTACGTGCACTATAGGGACCATAGGAGAGAACACACAGTCAGTAGGGTAAACGGTGAGGAGGTTAGATAGGCTAGGCATAGGACCAATTCCCACAGTTTTCTCAAAACAAGCAAAGGTATCCCGAGGTCAAGGATGATTTTAAGGATGGAAATTTATTTTAAAATGTAGAAAACTTGGCGAATCTTACTAATTATTCATATGCCAACTATAAATGATTGGCTATATTTTTCTAAAAATATTCAAATTTCTAAGGATTTTATATAGTTTTTATAAAATTTTGGCGATTTTTAAGGTAAAATAATTTTATCCTATAGAATTTGGGCGAATCATTTTTAAAATAGCCAATCTCGTTTTTGGCAAAACCATGGAAAATTAGCCCATGAGCGAAATTTAGCCCCTAAAATCATCCCTGCCCGAGGTGCAAGGCAGACATTTAATTCCTATGCGTGCAAGGGTGGTGGAATGACTTGATACCATGAAAAGAATTTATTTTGACATGTAAAATCGACGACGCCTTGGTAATTCAAATCACTCTTGGTGTGTGTCAAAAACAATGTAAACGACATGCCAAACAAACAACCACTCAAAACCATGACAAGTCGATCCGAATGTTTGAAAAAAAAATAGCTTTGTATGATTTAAAACAAAACAACATGTTGAATATTGCACCAAAGTTTTGATCATAAAAATAATGCGTTCTATGAAACCATTGCACCAAGGATAATCAAAGACACCAAAAATCATTGCATCACGAACTTATAAATTGAAACCATATTAACCAAAATGAAAACTGAACAAAGGTTTGGTGTCTTGCCAACTGTATGACCATTATTGAGTTAGAGGTGAAATGACCACATGAGCAAGAGTATTCGTAACAATCCAAAGATGATTTTAATTCCATTTACATGACTTCCAATTCAAGGTTTTCACGCTCGCAGTCGTGAAAATGAAAACGAAAGGCAGACGTGTGAATGCGCAAGATAATAGTGTCGTTTTGTTTTAAAGAATTGCGATGAGTATTGAGGGTTGAAAAACCCTTGTGTAGGCATCTTGTTAGGAAAAGATAAAAATGCAAAATGGCTGCCAATAGTACCTTTTACCGGTGTTTGTCCCTGCACTCTCCGAGTTGAGCTCCAATCTTTCGCTCCTCGATAATCCCTGTCAACAAACAAAGTATGACCACTTCCTACTCTATCAAGATTACTATGAAATATGTCTATCTACTAAAGAGAAAAATTCATGTGAGATTGAACATGAATTAGAAAGAAACAGGCCAAGCAAATTATATTAATGAGGACAAAACATTACTTACAGCCATAGATGAATTGCAGTTGTTTCGTCAAGTCCTCCTTGTCTACTCCTTGCTCAAAATATCCACGATCTGAATGATGATAGCTTCACTGATTGCTCCCTATGAGATCTTAGGTCTCTTGCTTCCAAAATATCTTTGTTCCAACACCACTTATAAGATCTTAATTTTGGTGTGATTCTCCCTTTTTTGTCCTCTTTCACCATGAGAAAGCTTGCTTATATAGCCTTGGAGAGGCTCAACAACTTGAGATATATTTGGGGTGAGTTAAGGATATTCCTCCTCCAGTTAGATATCTGCCCTAAGATCATGGCTTGATTGAGGATTCGAACCCAACTGACTTCTAAGAATGAAAAGATCCTTCCCCGGTTCTTCTCAACAAATCAACTACTGCCCAGAATAGGTAGCGCTCCCTCAAAAGGGAACTCAGAGTGTTATAACACTCCCTAGTAGTGAATAGGGGAGCGCTAGCACTCCTGAAGGTAGGAGCACTCCTGCAAAAGGGCTGATGCAGTGCTATAATTCTCCCTAATGGCTTATGGGGGGGTGCCAACACTCTTGAGATAGTTATAGGGAAGCGCTCCCCTCCAAAAACTTAGTTTTTTGGGGTGATTTCAAATGGAAAAAGGTTCATGAGCCTAGTTAACCTTTCCTCCTCTTCCAAAGAAAATGTTTGAGGTGTTTCAAGTGTCCTTCTCATGTCATTATATGAACAACATAGGCATCATGGAAGTGTGCTTTCTTTGACATTTGTGACACTTGTAAGCAAAATGTGACACTTGCGACACTTATAATGATGACACTTGTGACACTATCGAAGTGAGTAATTTCGATGTGTAACAGATTGCCCCCCAAAGTATGAAGTTAGAAGACAAGAGATGATAAATGAAATGCTTTGTAGACTTTCAAGCAAGGGTATAGAGGCAGAGAACCTGACAAAAGATACACACAAACATCCAACAAATATTATGACATGTTTCAAACCCAAGGCATGCATACCTATGCTTGGGTGATAAAGACTTGCAAGGTATGGCCACCATAAAATACATTGCGGATCCATAATTGTATTGATAAAAGGTATAGACACCAAGGATATAGTGTGGATCTATACTCATATGACCTGAACTAATCGTAGCCACGAAGAATACACAGTGGATCTACGAGATGACAAGACATAGCCATGACCAATAGAAAGTGGATCTATGTCACAGTATATGTGTCATTGTTCAAGAGAAACTCCATCACAACCTGGGCAAAGTATATATCAAAGTGATCACTCAACCCAGGGTCTTCTTACCGATCCCGATGTAGTACGAATCTAACCATGTGAATAGATGTCCTGATGTTGAACATGGTAGAAACCACTTGATTACCAGTCAATGATGTAAATCGTTAACAAGCACAAGGGAGATTACCATTAATGTTAATGATTCCCAAGGTACTCTAGTACATTCCAACGAATGTGAATGGATGAGTTGAAGTCGAACATCCATGGAATCATTCAATCAAAGGTTAATGATGTAAACCCACTGTCGGATGTGAGGAGGCCTGCCATTGAGGTATGCAGGTCCCAAAGTACTAACTTGTTTATAAGCCTAATTCCTAGATAATGTGTTGAAGTCGATAGGTATAGGATCTTCGAAGGAGGGCCTTGATGTATCCACCATCAACGACACAAAACAGACACAGGGATGTAATTGGTAGATCAAATGAACATGGATTGACATGGGTATTGAGACAAGATATTTGTGATGGCTGACTCTCGAGGAGGATACTGTTGAGTCGCCAAAGTGTCATCTTTTTACCAACATTTTCACTTCACTTTCACTTCACTTTTAACCATATTTCGCTTTTCCACACCCTTACATAAACCATTTTTCATGATTACATGGGTTTTAGACATATTATTTTCCAATGCATCTATTTTAGTGTTTTTGAGTGAATTTATGATTAAATATTGGAAAATTACATGTTTACACTTATATATGAAAGTGGGATGAGTTTCATGATGTTTACAGGTGTATTTGAAGACTCCAACCAAGTCAAATTTGACCATCAAGTCTCAAATTCGAATTCTCTCTTCAACCCTTTGAAGATTTGATAAAGATTTGGAGATCTACTCAAGTATCTTGGATGGAGATTAATCATGAAAGAAAGATTTGTGAGAGGATTTGTAGAGATATCACTTGATAGGTGTGAGCACATGGTTGTAACCAAATGAGACATTTGTGGATCTAGGAGAGATTTGTGGATCTAAGTTATCTTAAACTTTTGTATAAATAGGAGTGCCTCCTCCATTTCAGGGGGAGGACTCTTGGAGCATTGTATCCAACTTATGATGAAATAAGAATCAAGCTTTCTTTTCACATCAGTTTCCATTCTCTAGTTTAGATTTAGAATGCTTTAGTTCATATGTTACTTTGTTC
>CBVK0101124832.1:0-12740 GCA_900067695.1 Picea abies | reverse complement strand
GTTCATATGTTACTTTGTTCTTGGGAGAATTGAGCTCACTCCAAATAGATCATAGTAGCATTTTCTTTTTACTTTGAATAGGTTTATATGCTTTATTGTTTTTATGATCTTGATTGTTGATAGGTTTTGTGAAACATTCCGAGAAGACCTCCTGAATGGGAGCTAGTGTTTTCTTTCCTACAACAACTAAGTCTTTTAAGTTTATTTATTTTCAATGCATGAGTGTTCATTTGATGATCTTGATTGTTGATAGGTTTTGTGAAACATTCCGAGAAGACCTCCTGAATGGGAGCTAGTGTTTTCTTTCCTACAACAACTAAGCTTTTTAAGTTTATTTATTTTCAATGCATGAGTGTTCATTTGATGATCTTGATTGTTGATAGGTTTTGTGAAACATTCTGAGAAGACCTCCTGAATGGGAGCTAGTGTTTTCATGCCTACAACAACGAAGCCTTTTTAAGTTTATTTATTTTCAATGCGTGAGTGTTTACTTGATGATATTGATTGTTGATGGGTTATTTGAAACATTCCGAGAAGACCTCCTGAATGGGAGCTAGTGTTTTCATGCCTACAACAACTAAGTCTTATTAAGTGGAATGCAAGAGTCAGGTTTTGATTGAATTTTCATTAGAAGTTAGGTGACTAATCCTGCATATATAGTGCATGTGCTTCGTAAGCCTACGAACCTCGGATTGACAAATTAAATGGTTGGGCAATTACTACGACGGAATTAAACGACAATATTTTCGCTCAACAGATACTTCCCTTGAACACTGAGGCACAACACCAAAAACGTGACATGGACCAAAACACGATAATGCAGTGGATACTGTGACTTTCATCGGGTGACCCAGAGGAGTGAAAGAAACTCAAAGGATTGGCTCAGTGCAAAGGTCCAATGGATTAATATGTGTGCAAAGACAAAGTGTCATGTTCAAGGGAGACTGTAAGAATTATTTGGTAATGTTCTCAAGAAAAACTGCTTGGCTTGCTTCTTTCAATTTTTTCTCCCATCCAGATAGATGAGTATCTCTTTTTAATTTAACGAGCTCGAGGAGGATAACACATGCTCGATAAAACTCACCTTCGGTAAGTTCCTCTTCTTTTGTTTAACGAACTGGAAGAAGTAAGGGTTCGATCCCATATGGGCCTATCGATGTTTTGTTTAGCAAGTCCAAAGACAAAAAACTCAAAGGTTTTTCATGATTATAGAGTCTGGAAAAACACTTAAAAGAGAACTCTCGCAGATCCTTTTTCATAAAGTAGTCTGACGAGACGAAAAAAGAGATAAACTATCGCTCAACAGACATTTTATTCAAATACTTTAATGAGCGTGAAGAGAACAAGGTCACTCGGTAATCTTTTCATCTTTAGAGAGTCTGAAAAGAACTTAAAGATGACTCCATTGTTGTCATTTTTCATAATGGTAGTCTCATGAGGCTGAAAAAGAGATAAATTATCACTCGAAAGATGCCCTTTCAAACCTTTTAATGAGTGGGAAAGGAAGCAAGATCACTCAACAATATTTTCATGTTTAGAGATTCTGAAAAGAGCTTAAAGGAGACTCCAGGGGGTTCCTTTTTCGTGTATCCATATAGGTACAAAAAAGAGATAAAAGTTTACCCAGATGCATTCTCATGTATTTATGAGAACGATAAAGAACAAAGACTAAGCTCGGTATGCCCCCAGCATGAAAGCTAGTGGCTTAACTCCAGAAAGATTAGAAAAGGATGGAGACATGCTCTCCAAGCTTCGATTCATTCACCAGCTCAGAGGTCATCACCGATTTCTCTAGTAGATGAGAAAAAGGAGAAGGGTGAATGAAAAGAAGGTTCAAGAGAGGTGACAGTTTCATTTTTTTTAATGAGCTTGACACAGGGAAAGAACTATGCTCAAGGCCTTTGTTTCATTTTTTAATGAGCTTGCCACAAAGAAGAGAAACTATGCTCATAGTTTCGTCCGGATCAGGGCTTCCAAGAGGATAATGCTCTGGAAGGGTACCATGTCAATGGATAAAACGTGGTCATGGCCTCCAAGAGATATTCGCTGGATGGAAGATAATCACTCAAGAAGGAACGCATGTCAAGGGCCATGATAGGAGTAAGGACATCAGGCTCCAATAATCCTATCAAAGAGATCACCATGTCCACGACAGGATCCAAATCGTCAGAAATTGAAATCATGGGAGATGATGAAAAATCAACACCAAGAGAGGAGATAGACGGTATATCTGCCCAAATTTCTTCATGAGGGGGAAGAAAAGAGGATCGGTGACAGTTATTATCCCGAGGTAACTTGTCAATGGGAAACATTTCTGGAATAGATTCATCCAAAGGAAAAGTTGGGGAAATGTAGTCGATCACAGACGACAAGGAAATCAACCGTGATTGCATTGAGGAACTGTCAAGTGCCAGTAGGTGTTGGTCTTTTGGTGAGGGAGAAGTGGATTGGGTAGAAATGTATGATGGTTTGGTTGGACTAAGTGGCACGGTGTCACTTAGTGCATCGAATTCCAAAGGACAAGGTACAATCCAAGGGTCAGATGATTCCAAAGATTGATAAGTCGTGGTCGAGATCATATCGACGGTGGCAATGTGATGTGTAGTCGGTGGAAGTGGTGTAGGGAAGGTACCCATGAGGCTAGAATCTTTCAGTAAGCCAACACCAACGCTTTCATACGTGATCTTGTGGTCTCCCAAGAAAGGAATATTGTTGGTAGCAGGAGCGCGAGCATCGGTCGTGCAGAAATCTAACTGATCAACAGTGACAATTTTTCCTTGGTGAGGAAATTGTACACATCGAAAGACCGACAAGGCAACGACAGTCATAGCATAAAAACAACTTCTTCCAAGTAACAAGTTGTAATCGAGGGGAGCATCGACCACCTCAACATCAACAGTAATAGTTTTTCCACCCAATTGGATGGGCAGGGACTGTAAAAGCCCATGGGGATGAAAACCTCGCCCATCGAAGGTGCGTAACATCGTTGGGGATTTGTTGAGTGCTGGTGATTTTAAACCTTTCCAACACGCTAAAGACATGACACAAGTTGAGGCTCCCTCATCTAGAATAGTTCGATGGATTTGTTGATTGTGAACAACAACATCAACTTGGAAAGAAAGTTGGTGGGAGAGTTGAGATGCATAATTATCCAGGTTAAACATGATCTGATTGGATGACTCAGGATCAACGATGCCAACAGTGGTCAAGAGCGTTCTACGTTGACTGGGGCAGTGCTATAGAACTTCTAACACAGACATAGCACATGGTGCTTGAGCCAAATCTTCAACAATGTTGTAGTCTTGGGAAGCGCGTGAACTAGGATTAAAGGTAGCTTTGCGGATAGTGCTCTTAGGAGGGTGTAAGATAGAGTTGAATGTGGGTTTCTCAATCTGAAGTGGTCCAGATGGAGGATTAACCGATGGAAGAATAACAGAGGATGATGATGGATCCGATAAAGTGTCGGCATCGTTAGTGTCTTTTCCTTTGTTAGGGTTACCTGGTGTGTCATAGGTCTTAGCACGAGTGGCCAAATTGATCCCATTAAACATATAAATATGTGCACTCGACGAGGCCTCATCATTAGGATCGCTAGAACTGCCCCCAGGAGAGGGGGTTTGAGCAACCATGGATTGCTGCCATGGAAAAGGTTGAGTAATCACAACGGGTTGTGACTTCCCTTGGAAAATTTTGGCCACTTCATTGTGAAGTGGACAATCTCGAGTGTAGTGATCATCACCACAAATGATACACGGGAATTTCAGTTTCCATTGTGGTTGCTTTTCGGCAGCATGTGTTTGATTTTTGGGTTGTTCATTATTAATTTTTGATTTATTTTTTGTCTTCTTCTTACCTCCGGATTGTTGTGAAGGGGCAAATTGAACTGTATTCACCTCAGAGCTCTAAGTTTGGGGGGAGGTAGAGGAGGGTGTAGTTGATTTGGAAAAATATTGAGTTTTGATGGAATCGATAACACCATCTGCATGAGATGAGGATGATGGCTTAGAAGGATCGGTATTAGCTCGAGCAGCATTCAGAAGCAAATCATACAAAGTACCAGATTGGGAATAAACCAAGTCTAAGTACTGAGCTCGAGCAATGGCTTGTTCCTCTGTGACCGCACCACCCATAGCGACATTACCAGTGATCAGGGGTAACAGTGATTTAGTAAACCATTCTGCCAAGAGAATGTCAGGAATGATTGCCTTGATCATCCTTCGTCGTCGCTGCCAATCATGAATATGGTCAGAGATATGCGTAGAGTTAGTTTAACGAAGGGAGGTCAAGAGTTCAGTACCTGTCTCATAGCAAATAGGCAGTTGAAAGTGTGTGAGGAAAGACATGGCAAGGGAATTGAAATCCTGAAAAGAAGCACGTGGTAGTTCAATATACCACTTTGCTGCTGAACCGGTAAGCATTCGCTAGAAAAGATGCAAACGTATAGAATCATCCATGAGGGACTTTGATGAACACCACAAATGGAAAGTCATCACATGGTTGTTCGGATCTTCACCAAGGTTTCCGTCAAATTTTGGAATATCAGAAGGAAGCTTAGCTGGAATGACTGGCCAAACCGATGAATGAGAAATAGGGTCATTAGTTAACTGAGACAAGTCTGGGAGATCCAGAGTCACAAGGAAAGGTAGTTGTCGGTTAATGTGAGAATGATATTGATGTGGCATAGGAACACCAGTAGGACCATAGACTGGGTTAGGTGGATAGTTGTAACTGTTACACCTCAATATTGCTCACTTCGATAAGTGTCGCAAGTGTCACAAGTTGTTCACAAGTGTCACAAATGTTGTTCAAGCATACTACCATAATGAAGACACTAAGGAGGCACTTAAGACATCTCATACACTTGATTTGGAGGAGGAAAAATGATTAACTGAAGTCAAGAAACTTTTATCACCTGAGAAGAGCTCTTAAACAAAGGTTTTGAAGGTGAGCGCTCCCCTACATCAGCCTTAGGGGTGCTGGAGCTCCCCTATAAGGTCTCAGGGAGTGTTATAACACTTATCTGCCCCTGAGAAGGAGCAATATCCACCCTTGGAGCGCTGGCACTCCCCTCAATCTTCCTAGGGAGTGCTATAGCACTCTGATGCCCCTTTTGAGGGAGCGTCGTCTAATCTGAGGAAATAGTTGGCCCGTTGAGGAGAATAAGGGGAGGATCTCTCAAGTTTAGAAGGTAGTTGCATTCGAATTCTTGGTTCCATCAGAAGATCCCTGATCCAAGGAGAGAATTCCTCAACTTGTTCTAAAGATAACTCAAGAGGTTAAGCTTCTCTTAACCTATATAAGCAGACTCTATGATGGTGAAAAAGGGGGAAGAATTGCTATCATGAAACCTATGATCTCATAGGAAACACACAATCAGTCAAAGGAGAGTGATCAGTGAAGCTGCTATCATCCAGGTTTTGGATATTTTGAGCAAGGGTTAAACGAAGGGGACTTGACACAGCTGTCGCATTCACACCTACGATTGTAAGTATTGATGTCGTTATTCTCATTAATATGATACGCTTGGCCTATTTCTTTCTAGTTTTTGTATGATCTTACATGAACTTATCATTGATAGATAGATCTATTTTCAAGCTAATATCAATAGAGTAGGAAGTGTTCGTACTTTGTTTGTCTATAGGACTCAACGAGGAGCGAGAGTCTAGAGCTCGATTTGGAGCGTGCAGGGACAAACGTTGATAAAGAGGTACTTCTATTCTCCTTCCTTCTCATGTGTTAGTTTGTATATATTTGAAAGGAAGTCAGTGTCCACGTTAAGCATTTTCTGTCTTAGAGTTAGGGTCTATCTCTTTGAGGCAATCTACCTGTCCGCAGGGAGATTTTCCTACAACAGAAACTGGCGACTCCATTGGGGAATGAATCAGAACTTTTCAGTTTTGATTTCTCCTCATAGACCTTGTCTTAACCTTTGATTGTTCTTAGGCCTTGTTAACCCCTTTATGTTTTATTTCATTTGCTGAGTGACTCTTTACCCCATCACATGCAGCTTGCTTGTCAAAATTCCTTTGAAATTTTGGGTTTTTTGGACATTTTTGTGAGTTTTTGGGCAGCAACGCTCCCCTGCCTTGTTAGTAGGGTGCCAACGCTCCCTTAGAGTGTTGGACAGAGATTTATAACTCCCTGGTGTCCCTTACACCAGAACGCCAGCCTCTGTTTTCACAAAATCCCTTCAAAAAATTGCATTTTTGAGGTTTGAAACCCTGTTTCTTACTTGTCGAGCTGTTTTGTGATTGAATGATTCTTTTTTTGACCTTTGACATCCTTCATATTCAGAATAAAACACCTTATTTTTCATATTTTATGCCCTTCTTCATTCTCTTTGATTTTTTGTTGTTGAGAGCTTGAAATCAATCCCTTGCTTTCTTCTCTTCTATCCGACTGAGCAGGAAGTCTAGTGAAGGACATTTGAAGTATGTAACTCTTCTCATTTGGTTCTTTGAGGTCATCTGATCCAATCTCTTTCTCCTTCCTTTTGCATTTTTGGTTTTCTTTCTCTTGTTTGATTGCAAAAGGGTGTGTTGTTTGTGCGAAATCTGCATATTCTTGTCTGAATTTCCTTGATCTGAAAGGGTAGTTGGCAAGAGAAATTTTGCATTGAATTGATTATCATTCGCATGAAAACGACAAAAGTACATATTAATGATTAGTTTTCATATTAGTTTGCATTTTTGAAATTTTGTAGCATCATATTGGATTTGATTGAGAACAAAATTGATTGAGGGCATTCCTTATCAAGTGTTTGATACTGAAAACGACTCTTCCTCTTTCCCTTAAATAGGTATTCATTGAAAATAAATGATTGCTTATCATATTTCATGCATATTTTTGGGAATTGAGTCATCATTCCATCAGTTTCACTTTCGTACACCCTCTGAGTAAACAACAGCCATTAAAATCAATGCTTAACTAAAATTTATCAGACTTTTTACATCTTTGTTAGCAAACCTACAATAGTCTAAGGTGTAGGGATTTGGAATAGGTTGAAAGGATAACTTTCTGAAGCCATCAACCAAACTTAGTATCTTTTGGTAGGGAGAGTTAAATCCAATTGTCATATTAGTCTTCCTCGGATCCCCCTCTCACACAGGGGTTATGCACGAGGTTGTATTCAGGTGAGTTACGAAGATTATCCCTCCGTCGTTCAACTGTTTGTAGTGGTCGGATTGTATATCGGGGGTCACTGGAAGGTATACCCATGATTATGTGTGGGAGCCTTTCAAGTTGATTTTGGAATTGTTATCCTGCCCATATGTTCCAACTAGACTGTCAAATGTAGTCGCCCAGTGGCTAACTACAAGTTGGTGACCTTAGTAGCCATAATATTTAGGGTCTCACACAAGGTGACGGTGAAGGGAAGTCTCACTGTACCTGGAACAGACGTTGGTCAAACTCACTCGGGCTCCTTGGGGGGTAAATCCACAATTACTGCGTGGAAGCTTGCACCAAGGCGTAAGTTTGTTAAGCAGGTCACCAATGTAACTGATCCACCTGATCTATCCCTGCCCCTTCCTATTTTGATCTCGTGACATTGGATTTCATCACCAACTAGTGGTTTTATCATAGGAAGGTTTGTTTGATTGATTTCTTCTTAGATTTGTAGCGTGTGTTGTTTGTTTTACTTAGTGGACCTTAGGTCGAGTCAGTGATAATGGCATCGAATCCTATGAGTACCAATGGAGGAACCCCTTCTTCTGGGGAACCTTATACCTTTCCTTCATTTGGAAACTTTGGTCCTCCATATGTTGCCACACTGAGTCTTCCAGGACTCACTATTGGATTACCAGTTTGGTTGTTCCCCACTCTGGTGATCCTGAATCCTCCCAATGTTTTAATTGCACCTAATACTTTAGATGTTGGTACACCACCCACACATCAACCTCATGTCAAATTTTCACCTTCTTCATCCATCAAGTCTCCTTCCATTTCTCCTTCTTCGCCTAGTGAAAGCTCTAAAGAAAGTAGCCAGGTTGATCAGAAGAAGAAGAAATGGAAAGAGAAGAAGAAGAACAACCCAAAAAGGACAAAGGCCCCAACAACATCAGATGTTGGCTCTAAGAAACCAGTTACTATTAATAGTACTGGGAGTGTTGATGAGGTCAACAAGATTAAAATGAAGAATCCAAAACCCAAATTCCCTTGTAGCCTTTGTAAGGGTGACCACTTTCTGATGGATTGACCCGGTCTCACCAAGGTCTTAGAAATGTGGTCCTCCATGTCATCGGCCTCTGTTGGTCATGTCGATGATACCCCATCAACTAGTGATGTTCAGGTTGGTAAGAGGAAGAAAACTGTCAAGTTCCCTTGCATGTTAGGCAAAGGTAATCATTACTCTCACCTTTGTCCTCGCATGGACAAGGATTCTTCTCTTTTGGAAAAAATTCAACTTCCAAAAGGTAATCGTAAGCTTTCCTCCGACCCATCATTGGTTGATGGACTAGTCAATCTAGTTCCATCCCCGGTCAGTGCAGTTGATCAGGTGGTCAATCTTCGATTGAACCACGAACCCAAGTAGCTGATCCAGTTTCGTCATCGATCAACCCCGCTCTTCATAAAAAGAGTGACACCAAAGTGGTCAATCTATGTTCATCCTTGGTTGATCCCACTCTCTTGTTAGAGAGTGACACCAAAGCTTCCGATCCATTTCCACCCGTCGATCCCATTCTTCCCTAGGATAATGAAACTCAAGTGGTCGATTCAGTTCTGGCATCGATCGATCCCACTCCTCCTTTGATGAGTGCCAAAGTGATTGATCCAGTCCCTTCCTCGGTTAGTCCAACCCTTCATATGAAGAGTGCCAAAGTGGTTGATCCAGTCCCTTACTTGGTCGGTCCCACCCTTCATCCAAAGAGTGCAAAAGTGGTCGATCCAATTTCACCATCGGTCGATCCCATTCCTCCATTGAGGAATGTCAAAGTGACTGATCCAGTCCCTTCCTCGGTCAGTCCCACTCTTCCACTGAAGAGTGCTAACGTGGTCTATCCAAGTCAACCATTGGTTGATCCGATTCAATCAGCGGTCCATCCTACTCCCCTTCTAGAGAGTAAACCTGATACTGCCCATGTTTTTCTCGTTAATACAGACTCTACCGTGCCGAGGGGCATTCCTTCCTCTCCTACGAAACCCCCTCCAAGTAATGAGGCCATCCTTTTTGATTGGGGTGCGCTAACTAGACTTGGTCTTCCCTCCCACATTCCTTTCTAGATTACAGTATAGGTTCATGGTCGGGATGTTCCTCAAACGCTGATAGATGAAGGTGCGTCCATTAGTATTTTGTCTTCTATTGCTTGGTACGCTTTGGGTTGTCCGCAACTTGCACCGCTTACATAGAAACTGTTAGTTTTTAACAGAAGAACTAGTCAACCTTTAGGGATCCTTCCTCAGTTTCCTGTAACTTTGGGAGGGAAAACTGTCATTATCGATGTCATGGTAGTCCAAGACCCCTTGGATTTCACTTTACTCCTCGAGTGGGATTATTTCTATGCTATGAAAGCTCTTGTATCCACCCTTTTCCATGTGATATCTTTCCCTCACGATGGAAGAATTGTGACTATTGATCAACTTTCATTCATCGGTCCCGACTAGGTTACCTCCCTAAGTGATTCTTATATGTAGACAGTATCGCCCCCACCACATGTCAATTATGTGGCGTTGTCTCCCATGACCGCAACTTTCGATGATTTGGATCCGGTAGTTGACATGGTGATCTCTTCGGTAGGGTTATTGGAGCCTGATCTCCTTACCCCTATCATGACCCTCGACAAGTGTTCTGTCCAGAGTGATTCTCTTCCATCCGGTGAAGATATCTTGGAATCCATGACCGAGTTTTGTCCCTTGACATGGTATCCTTCCAGAGCATTATCCTCTTGGAATCCATGATCAAGAAGCAACCACGAGCATAGTTTCTCTTCTCTGTGGAAAGCTTGTTAAAAAATGAAACATAGGCCTTGAGCATAGTTCTTTTCCTGTGTCAAGCTCGTTAAAAAATGAAACAATCACCTCTCCCTTCAAGTTGAGTCTTTCACCGGATCTCATAGATGTCGAGTCGAGTCTTTCGTTAGGTCTCATTTTTGAACCTTCATTTCATCCACCTGTATCGTTTTTCTCCATCTAGCACTGAAATTGGTGACAACCTCAAAGTCGGTGAATGAATTGAATCTTGGGGGACATGTCTCCAGCTTTTAATGATCATTCTGGAGCTAGGCCACCAGCTTTCAAGCTGGGGGCATACCGAGCTTAGTCTTTGTTCTTTATGTTGCTCGTAAATACATGAGAATGCAACTGGGTAGACTTTTATCTCTTCTTCGGACTTGTACGGATACACAAAAAAGGAACCCCTTGGAGTCTCCCTTAAGCTCTTTTCAGACTCTCTAAACATAAAAAGATTGCCGAGTGATCTTGCTTCCTTTCCCACTCCTTAAACAAATTGAAAGGGCGTCTTTCTAGTGATAATTTATCTCTTTTTCGGCCTCGCGAGACTAACATTACGAAAAAGGACAACATTGGAGTCATCTTTAAACTCTTTTTAGACTCTCTAAATATGAAAAGATTGTCGAGTGACCTTGCTTCCTTTCACACTCGTTAAAAGGTCAGAAGGGGTGTCTTTCGAGCGATAGTTTATCTCTTTTTCAGTCTCGTTAGACTACTGTAGGGAAAAGAAACTGAGAGAGTTCTCTTTTAAATGTTTTTCCAAACTCTATAATCCCGAAATACCTTCTATTTTTCTGTCTTTGGACTCGTTAAAGCACACATCAATAGGCCCATATGGGACCGATCCCTTACTTCTTCTGGTTCATTAAACAAAGGAAGAGGAACTTATCGAAGGTGAGTTATATCGAGCACATGTTATCCTCCTCGAGCTCATTAAATCAAAAAGAGGTACTCGTCTATCTGGATGGGGGAAAAAATTGAAAGGAGCAAGCCAAGCAGTCTCTTGAGAACATTATCCAACAGTTTTTAGAGTCACCCTTGAACACGACACTTTGTCATTTGCATGCATCATAATACGCTGAACCTCTACACCGAGCCAATCCTTTGAGTTCCTTTCACTCCTTTGGGTCACCCGACGCAAGTCACAGTATCCATTACATAGTTTTGGTCCATGCCATGTTTTGTTGTTGTGCCTCAGTGTTCAAGGGAAGTATCCGCCTCTAGATTCAGCCATCCCAAATATCTTACCTCAAAACCTGTGTCAGTCCATGTCCATTTGATCTACCAATTACATCTCTATATCCATTTCGTGTCGTTGATGGGGGATACATCAAGGCCCTCCCTCGATGAGTCTATTCCTGTAGACTTCAATGCATTATCTGGGAATCAGACTTAGAAACCAGTTATTACTTTGGGACCTGCATGCCTCAATGGCAGGCCTCCTCACATTCCACAGTAGGTTTACATCATTGACCTATGATCGGGTGATTCCATAGGTGTTCGACCTTAGCTCATATATTCACATTCGCTAGAATGTACTAAGGTTAATGGTTCACACCATTTGTTAACGGTTCACACCATTTGTTAGCGATATTTCTGGTAAGGGGGATAAAATGCGAAGGAGTGGGTAAGAAAACCACTTGTCCTAAGTTCAAGATGCAAATGCGTCTGTGTTTAAATGGAAATCAATTCTGGACGGCAGGATTTCACGCGCCTGGATCAATGGCATGCATCGGATTCCGGAGCCTCCCTGCCTTTCTACCTTTAAGCAGGAGGGGGGGAATCCAGAATTGGGGGTGCACCTTTTCAACGGTTGAGATCAAAGCGCCCAGATCAATGGCGCTCAAGGAGATTCCAGACCCCCCCCCCCCCCCCCTTTAAGCGGAGGGGGGGGGGGTCTGGAATCAGGCACACACCTTTCCAATGATTGAGATCAAAGCGCCCGGATCAACGGCGCTCAGGCGATCCCATCCTTCTCAGCTACTCTATTTTAAATCAACATGGGGCCTCCTCCCTGTCATGTCATCTTGCCATCTGTTCTCCGCCTGACCATGCGATGAGGCTCATTCCCTTTAGCCCCTTCCTCATCCTCCGACATCTGTTCACCTCCCCTCCTCTGGTCCGTGTGGTCCCTTTCCCATATCACCATCCACTCACCGCTTGCCATGTGTCCCGCTCCTCTCCACGTCAACCTCCCACTAAAAGCAAGCCCATTATATCTCATCTCCTGCCCCTCCACCTACTGTCTTCTACCATGTGTCTTCCCCTGTCGCCCCTCTCACACCCACATAATTCTGGTGCCACCACTCCTATTATGCACCCCATCTTTCGCGCTAGCCTCCACGCCTATCCATCAGGCCGTTCAGCTGATCTAGGTGGCAACATAAAGGGTCTTCCACATCGTGGAAGTACTGAGTTGGCCAGGCCATCCTCAATCCCAATGAAGAAGTTATTGAAGTAGTTGGTGGTGGTTAGACATTGCCTCCGCCATTAAGGGAAAGTCTGGCAATGAATTGAAGGCACGTCGATTCACCCACAGAACTGTCAGGAGTTCGACCGCATTTGCCATAAGTTGCATGATCATGGAGAGACGGCTGCTACAGATTGTCAGAAGCCATGCAAACGCAAAGTGTTTAATGCAGTGTCTCGATGTTGTTGTTGTTGTTGTTTTTGAGTATATGTAGGCATTTTCACCATTTTTGTATCTATCGATGGTAGATCACAGCTCCCGACTGTTGTTGGACACACCTACCACACTTAGAGGGGGGGGTGAATGAGTGTGGGGCTCTTTT
>CBVK0101124826.1:0-27476 GCA_900067695.1 Picea abies | reverse complement strand
AAAGAGAGACTTGAACTCAAGACCTCTTACTTAATAAGGCAACTTTTAACTAAATGATCTAGCAAAACATATTGTAATATTCAAAAGGAGGATTGGAGGTGTTGTTTTGGAAGACGACCTTCGAGAGTGTGCTAAAAAAAATCTCTTTTCACACAAGAAAAAAATTTCGCTTCTCGATGACAACAAGGGTTAGATCTCAGTTAGCTTACCTGGAAGATGCACCTTTTCCTATATGTTTCTGATTTTCCGAGATAGAACAGGGAGCGGGGCAAAGAGAATACATAGATATAAAAGAGTAGCAATCCAGAAATAAATAAAACAAAACCAAAATAAAACCAAAATACTACTCTGCAAAAATTTTGAAAAATGCGTATTCAAACTTTATACCTTCGAATCTGACTATAATGGTCGTATCTTGGGAAAATGAAAACCTTCTCGAGTGAAATGAAAAGTGTTCCTGACTGAAACGAGCGCTCTGGATGAAATGGAACAGTCCTCTCAGCCCAAAAATGTATGCAAATGACACAAAATGGAGATGAGGCAACTCGGCTTCACGATCTCGATCTACAACAGGAGCGGGTCTTCAAACAGCCTCCGATACCATGTTAGACAGCATAGGTATTCCAACAGAGGATGAACACCTTCAGTAACCACTCACATAACTGGATCAAAGATCAACACACTGATGCTTTCACGTGGTAAAACCCCTACGGGGAAACATCCACGGCCCCAGCCAACGCGGCCAGTTGGAGCAGTTTATTAATGCAAAGAAAAAAATTACAAAGAGATTTTACAAGAGAGTTTCTCACAATTGATCGTTCGGCAAATGACCCTCCATGCTCTTTAAATAGATATCATGGACCAATCGGGTGTTAAGCCATGGATCAATGGTCATTAAGATCGAGGAGAGTATGAATCATCGGATCACTCTATGTCGGGAACATATCGTGACCGTCGGATTTCCTAACTACAAAAGCATAGTAATGCATACTAAAGAAACACACTAAGAAACACACTTTTACCTAATGACACATTAGACCAAGTAGATCTTAACTAACTCCTAAGTGTCTAAATATCCTAACAGTCATAGTTATATAGATCCTAAGATGGTGGAAAGTTTGCATTTGCCAAGAAGCAATCATCGAAAATCTTGGTTGGTCCAACTGGCTACTAGAGCCAAAAGAAAAGTTAATGAGATGGTTAAGTCATGTCTTATGGACATGAATGGACTGAGCACAAGGAAAGATTTGAACATCTTTCCTTTAGGATCTTATGACTTTCTAATTGGTATGTATTGGTTAGACCAACACCGTGCCATCTTAGATTGTCGTAACAAGTCATTCACTTGCCTAGATGAGAAAGGAAATTAGAGAGAACTCCAAGGAATCCCTAGGGCCATGACTATCAGAGAAATTTCAGCAATGCAGCTGAAGAAATGCTACAGGAAAGGTTGTCAAATATTTGCATCCCATATGGAGGAAGCATCTAAGGATAAGGTGCCAAATCTGGAGGATCATCTAGTCTTGGAATATTTTGAAGATATGGTCAAGGAGATACCAGGGCTACCTCCAAAGAGAGATATTGATTTCTCTATTAATTTGATGCCTAGAGAAACTCTAGTATCAAAGACTCCTTACAGGATGAGTACACCAGAGCTAAAAGAGTTGCAAATGCAGCTTGAATAACTTATGAAGAAGGGGTATATACGCCCAAGTGTGTCACCTTGGGGTGCCCCAATATTGTTTGAGAAGAAGAAAGATGGGACATTAAGGCTATGCATTGATTTCATACATTTGAATAAAGTGACTGTAAAGAACAAGTATCCTCTGCCAAGGATTGATGATCCCTTTTATCAATTGAAGGATGCAAATATATTTTCCAAGATAGATCTCGGGTCAAGATACCATCAGGTAAGGATTAAAGAGGAAGATATCAACAAGACTGCCTTCAGGAAAAGATATGGTCATTATGAGTTCACAGTGGTGCCATTTGGGTTGTCAAATGCACCAGTTGTTTTCATGTGCTTAATGAATGGTTTTTTCCAGGAATATTTAGACAAGTTTTTCATTGTTTTTCTGGATGATATTCTTGTATATTCCAATTCGGAAGAAGAGCATGAGAATCCTTTGAGGATGGTGTTGCAAGTGCTAAGAGAACATCAGTTGTATGCCAAATTGAACAAGTGCTCATTTTATCAAAACATAATTCACTACCTGGGGCATATCATTTCAAAGGATGGGATAGTAGTGGACCCTGAAAAGATAGAAGCCATTAGAAAATGGTCAATGCCAAAGAATGTGACAGAATTCAGATCCTTCATAGGTCTAGCTAGCTATTACAGAAGATTCATTGCAAGGTTTTCAAGAATATCTCACCCCATCACTTCCTTCAAAGGAAGGGGAAGAAGTTTAAATGGACAGAAGAATGTGAAAGAAACTTCTAGCAATTGAAGCAACTGTTAACCAATGCTACAATTATAAGGATTGCAGATCCAAATGAAGACTTCATTGTATGCACAAATGCATGTAAAGAAGCACTGGGTGGAGTCTTCGGTCAAAATGAGTTTGTTGTATGTTATGAATCAAGGAAGATGAAGGAACATGAAAGGGTCTATGCCACTCATGATTTGGAGTTGGCAGCCATAGTGCACGCTTTGAAGAAGTGGAGAAACTACCTCATGGGAAAGAGATTTGAGCTGAGGACAAACCATAATGGTCTGAAGTATTTGTTTGAGAAACCTAACTTGAATGTTAGGCAGAGTAGATGGATGGAATTCCTCTGTAAGTATGACTTTGATATCAAGCATATCAAAGGAAAGGAGAATAAAGGGGTTGATGCGCTTAGCAGAAGGGTGCATGAGTTGCATGCTACAACCATTAGCATGTACTAGTCAGATTTGAAAGGCATAATTTCTGAAGCTACAAAATTAGATTTGCAGTACAAGGAATTAGTAACAAAATTGCAACAAGGTAAAATGAAGCAGAAAACTGAAGATTATGAATTGGGAATTGATGGAATCCTTATGTACATAAACATAGTCTATGTACCCAACTCTTCTGAATTGAGCAATGCAATTTTAAAATAAATGCACAATGTACCTTATGCAAGACACCCAGGATATCAGAAAACAATTTCAGCAGTCAAAAGCCAATATTATTGGCCAGGTATGAAGAGGGAGATTGATGATTTTATTGCTAAATGCTTGGAATGTCAAAGGGTCAAGGCTGAGCATAGACACCCGGCTGGGTTACTACAACCATTACCCATTCCTGAGTGGAAGTGGGAAGTGGTAACAATGGATTTCATCATGGGATTTCTTAGAATGAGCAAGCAACATGATGCAATCATGGTAGTGGTGGAAAAGCTTACTAAATCTTCCCATTTCATTCCTATGAAGACTACTCATAAAGCAACTAATGTTGTTGATATTTATATGAAGAAAGTAGCACGCTTACATGGCATACCCAAGACAATTGTGTCTAACAGAGACCCAAAGTTTACATTAAAGCTCTGGAAGGGGTTATTCAAAGGGTTCAGAACGAATCTAAACTTCAACACTGCTTATCATCCTACGTCTGATGGGAAAACAGAAAGGGTGAACCAAGTGATAGAGGACATGCTAAGGATGTATGTGATGTAAAAACCATCTAAATGGGAAGATTATCTACACTTGGTAGAATTTACCTACAACAATGGGTATCAAGCATCACTGAAGATGAGCCTGTTTGCAACACTTTATGGAAGAAAGTGAAACACCCCAATAAGTTGGGACAACCCAGCTTATAGGGCAGTGGTTGGGATAGATTTGCTCAAGGAAATGGAAGAAAAAATGATGAAGATTAAGCAGAATTTGAAGGCTTCCCAAGACATGAAGAAAAGTTATGATGATAAGAATAGAATTCACTTAGAATTTAAAGTGAGGGATCAAGTATCACTAAGAGTGAAGGCCAACAGAAGCTCCCTGAAGTTGGGAAATTGTTCAAAGTTGGAAACTCGGTATTGTGGGCCGTTTGAAATCCTAGAGAGGATTGGTCCAGTAGCATATAGGCTTGCATTCCCTGCATGCATGTCTATGCATAATGTATTTCATGTGTCATTTCTTAAGAAATATGTACATGATGATAATCATGTTATTGATTAGAATGTGATTCAGGGGAAGTAGGAAAGCACTTTTTAGGTGCATCAGGTGCGTATGCTGGATCGAAAAATCAAGAAGCTCTAGAATCGAGCCATAGGGCTTGTAAAAGTTCAGTGGACCTAGTACGGTCCTGAGGATGCAACATGGGATTATGAAGATGCTATGCAGGTAGAGTACTTGCATCTTTTTGAAGATTTTGGATATCTTGTTGTTGTTATGTAAGTAAGTTTCACTGAGGACAATGAAAAAATAAGGGGAGGGGATTGTAACACCCAAGGCCAAGCCCCTGTTGAATTGTAATTATGTTTATAGGCTGGTGATCTAAGTTTTTATAATCTAAAGACTTATATGTTTATTAGGCTAGAGAGCCTAGATGCTTAAGGCCATGAGCCTGATTTTTGTATATGTAAATGCACATATCATTAATAAAATTACACTGTTGCATGTAGACCGACCATGAAGAAAGAGTATGGGGGACTAAGCTCCACTAGGTAGGGTAAGGGAGGGGGATACATGTTTAGGACTAGGGGATAAGCTAGAGGGCTTACCTCTGAGGGAATAATATTTTGTTATTATTTACTAAAGGATAAGGTGGACATGATAAGTGTTGTCCTAAGTTCATGGGAAAGGGAACAAGTGCTAAGTGGAACTCATGCGGCTTCAGGAAGACATGTGTCAACCTGGGTGCATGAAGTATATAGCTGGAAAAGCCAGCTCGTTGGGGGTCCTTCTCCTTGCTATTCTTGTGACTCTCACATGCTTGCAAGTATGCCACCCTAGCCGATTCACCCAATGACTCACGTACTGAGCCATCATCTCCATCATCGACCTTTGAACAAGAACACACCATGTAATTACCTGATTTGTGTTATGCCTTAATGATTGTTTTTGTTGCCATCGCCTGAGCTATACCAAGTCTTTTTGTTTCCATCACCTTACTGGAGTTGACTTAGAAGCTGGGTTGAAGAAGCCGATTGTCAGGCCTGTAAGCAACTCTCTCCAGGTGAGAGAGGTTGTTGGGGAAGTGATTCCTCGAAGGGAGCCCAAATGCATCTATAGTTCTCGAAGAATTCTTGTTCGACCTGTTTTTGAAGCCCTGGAAGGGAAGTGGGCAAGTTGAAGGATTGTTGAGCAGAGAAGGGGCACACTTCCTGGGGTGGGACATTCATGCGGGGAATGAGAGGTTGTAGTTTGTTAGTGTGAGCTGGCCCTGGGAGATAATCCTTCCTGTTGACCTGTGTGACTTTCTTGTTTCCCTTGCCAAGCCTAGGAATCCCTTGCTCGATGGATTTTAGTCCCAGCTCGAGGGTGATCCACTACTGAGCATGATGAGCAATGTGGTCTAAGGCTGGGAGGTTCGTGGAAGGTCTGCACACAATTTGGTGGTCATCTATTGAAAAATAAGTGCCAAATCTTTGTTAATTGTATGTTGTGTAATTGTACATGTGTTATAACTTGATGAGTAATTCCTGGATATATCAGTTATGTTGTGTGTGTAGGCTTACTGTTATTTCTTCATTGATTTGTGTATGGTTAGAATATTTCATCTATATGCATATATTGTCAGTATGTCTTAATGATTATTTCCGCATGAATAAGTGGCATGAAAAAAATGTTGTAACTGTTAATTGTGTTAGATATGCATGCATATAAATTCATAAAATGGTATCAGAGCATAAAGGTTATTCATTGGCATGGCCTGCCCGGTTGGTTTAAGGTCGGGGATGTCACGAATGGGTATTAGAGCTAAGTGAAACATTTAGAGAAGAGGC
This sequence comes from Picea abies, assembly GCA_900067695.1. NCBI lineage: Eukaryota > Viridiplantae > Streptophyta > Pinopsida > Pinales > Pinaceae > Picea > Picea abies. The sequence continues at coordinate 21,566 of CBVK0101124826.1, read as the reverse complement.
ATTGCCTGGCCTGTTGGAGGTTGGGGACATCACAAAGTGGTATCAAAGCTAAGTGAAACGTCCAAGAAGAGGCATTTCCCAACCTGTTGGTGGCCAGGGATGTCACAACTAATTTTTCATGTTTCATTGCTATAACCATAATGAATTTGAGTGTTTTAAGTTGGCATAACCATACATAATGAATCCTAGTGATCTGAGTGGTTGTTGTGCATGCCAATTTGGCATGAAAAAAACTGTTCCCAACATTTATGTGCATGCCCCAACAGTTCTGTGTATGCCAAATTGACATGCACAGAACTGTTGGGGCATGCACAGAATTGTTGGCTTTTGTGCATGTCGAATTGGCATGCATGTAAATGTTCCCAACAGTTCTGTGGATGAACTATGCAATTTTTTTATTAAACTCTTATTTAAGTAAGCTTTGTTAAAGACTATATTAATATTAGGCCTTTAAATATTGACTATTATAATAAATGGTCTATCTATATATTACTATAATGGTAGCATTGTATATAGAGTAATATAGACTTGACCGATAGTAAATGTGAAGTTATGTTATAAATTGATAATGTTTCGTTGTAATAACCATAACTATTTGTTCATGTTTCGTTGCTATAACCATAATGAATCCAAGTGTTTTGAGTTGGCATAACCATACATAATGAATTCTAGTTATCTGAGTGGTTGTTTTGCATACCAATTTGGCATGCACAAAATCCCTATGGCTATTGTGCATGCCAATTTGGCATGCACAGAACTGTTGGGGCATGCACATAATTGTTCCCAATAGTTCTGTGCATGAACTACGCAAATCTTTTATTAAAATCTTATTTAAGTCATCTATGTTAAAGGCTATATTAATATTAGGCCTTTAATTATTTACTATTATAATAAATGGTCTATATATATTACTATAATGGTAGCATTGTATATAGAGTATTAGAGACTTGAACGATAGTAAATGTGAAGTTATGTTATAAACTTGATAATTTTTCATTGTAATAACCATAACTAATTGTTCATGTTTTGTTGTTATAACCATAATGAATCCAAGTGTTTTGAGTTGGCATAAACATACATAATGAATCATAGTGATCTAAGTGGTTGTTGTGCATGCCAATTTGGCATGCACACAAATTTTCCCAACAGTTATGTGCATGCTCCAACAGTTATGTGCATGCCAATTTGGCATGCACAGAATCCCCAAGAAAAAACAAATGACATGTTAACTCAAATGGTATTGGATATTCATAATAAATACCCTATACTAGTAATGAATCAAATAACATAATGCATAACATGAATCCAATCACTTCTTAGTAATGAGTGATTTCCATATATAAATTAGATTACACTAATGTAATGTCATAACATCATTCCTCTAAATATCCATCGGCTTATATAGGGTAATAATATAATCTAAGTATGATCAATCTTCATGTCAATATCTAAATACGATATCACCATTAAGTGGTGTTGGTCTCAAAATTGACAAAAGCTAATAAAAACTAAGAATCAATTAACATTTATCTCCAAACTTCAACTCTAAACCATTGTTGAGATATATCTCTTCATATGTGGAAAAAAAAAATCTAAAATTTAAAAATTTAAATAAAATATATTTACAAATTTTAAATAAAATGTACACGTACCATTTTAGATAAATAAAACAAATTGTGATCAAAGAAAAATTGACATACCCAAACTGTTGGAGTTTCCTCTTCCAAAATCCATGTGCTCATTTTCTACCAATAATTTAAACATCATTGTAACAACAAAAGAAAAACCAATAACACATATTAGCATATACTTTGTTAGCAAATACTTTAAAGATATTCAACTTTATTAAATAACAATGAGAAACAATAACATACCCAAGCAGATCATCAAAATTAACATAACCATGTGAGCAAGAATAACATTCCCAACCGAAGTTCCACGGATCTAATATTCAACAGTTTCATCTTCCAAAATCCATGTGCTTATTTTTTATCGATAATTTAAACATCACTGTAACAATAAAAAGAAAAACCAATAACACATACTAGCATAAACTTTATTAGCAAATATTTTAAATATATTTAACTTTATTTTAAATAACAATGAGAAAGAATAACATACCCAAGAAGATAATCAAGATTAACATAACCATGTGAACAAGATTAGCATACTCAACTAGAGTTCCAAAGATCTAAGATTATTGCTCTCTCTAAATATTATCACTTCCAAAATAGATACTCTCCATATTAAGCCATTCTTTGCATAAATCTTTAATTTTCTTTTATAACCAAATGTTTTTTCAACATTGCCTACATTATCTAAACAAAGTTATATCATATCTAGCAAATTTTTAAGAGAAAAATTGTGTGCTTGTAAATTCTCTTTTGTACATGCAGAAAGTTCACAAATCTCCATATTAAGCCATTCTTCAAGGAAAATACTTATCTCCTCTTCTGCAGTGGAATAGATGGAATAGTGGAATTCACTTCATTGTATGCAGAAAACACATCTCCATATTACACCATTCTTGGACAAGAAGGAAATGAATGCAATCGAAGAAAATTTGGAATCTTCCCTTTTTCTGATGTGGGATAGAGTTTGTTCTCAAATAGTCAAATGCTCAAGTTCAAAATTGTTTGCATCATGATCTAAAGTTTAAACATGTATAAATAAGATCATGAATATGATCATGTAATCATATTTTTAAATATAGAATAGTTCGGTTTGAATCATGATATAATATTAAATAAGATTAGTATCCAAGTGAATTTAGAATCTTCCCTCTTTTTGATGTGGGATATCTATATTTTGTTCTCATATAATCAAATGCTAGATTTCAGAATTAGGTTTGCATCATGATCTAAACATAAATAAGATTGAATATACCATTTTAGATGACGATAAGCTTATATAGGAGTTCTATATATTTCAAAATGATTGATCGAAGCATTGAGAATTTATATAGACAATAATTGAGTAACCCTTCTATGAATAGGACAGTCTTAGTTAAAAAGTTAATCAAACATAAATTTGAAAAAAGTTAAAAAAAAAATATGCATATTCAACACAAATCAAATTGAACACTTATATATATATATATATATATATATAAGGCCCAACATAAAAACAAACTAAAACCCACTAATGTGCAATGTACATACATTTAATTAAGCATCATCCTGAATAGATGCATCATTCTCAGGCATGGATGCATCCTCCTCGATCCCAATATCCCGCACTCTCTTCTCCACATTGCCCTATAACACATTTCAAATTTGTACATTTAAAAATTAAATTTAAATGATTTTAACAAATTAAATTGTAGTTTTAAATTTTGAAACATGTAATACCTGCAATGTGACAACCTGAATATCATCAACCATAGAAGAGGATGAAATTCCCATGGTCGGTTGAGTCGTGGTCTTACCCACCATACCCTAAGATTCAATAAATTATATATTGTTTAAGACATTTTATCTTTTAAATTAATATTTTAAATGACATTGCAATTTTCATATATAACTAAATTTGTTTTCAATATGCAATGATACCTGTGAACTCACACCCTCTTCAAACTCTCCCAATGAGAATTGGGACAAGCCTTCCCAAGTAGTGGGAGACGGAATAGGAATCGGTGTTTACATTAATACAAAATAATAAAAATCATGCATGTTGATTATTCAAAAAGTTTTGGACTTTGGACAACTAAAGTGGATATTTTTAAGCACATACCTGACTCAACCCTTATAAATTTAAGCTCGATGAATCAAGTCCCCTATTCACTGGAGATTCATTTAAAAACTGAACAAACTGCAATGAATGATTATAACAACCCAATTATTTTTAAAGATACAATGATATGTATCTAGAACTACAAGAAAACTATCCTCAAATGTATGAAAACATTTACTAGCTGTAACACATACCAATCCAGTGTTTGGTTCATCATTTTGAATTAACTCCTTTAAACTATTACGGAAACGTTTTACATACTCTCGTATATCCTCTATGGACATGGAATCTATCTCCTCATTTGATTTGTAGACAAAATTGACACGAGAATTGGCTTCAATTCTCTGACGGTTCAAACCAACATCAACACCATAAAAATTTGATTCTAAATTTTCCTCGATTGCATTCCTAACCTCCTTTCCAACATTTGATGTAGCTCGCATCTCTGAATGCGAGTAAAATGCCCCTGTTGGAAGAGATACCAAAGTTGTGGAGGCCTCTGCAATGTTTCATTTTGATATGCCCATTTTCGATCATATGTTCATCCTTTACCAGCCCCATAATAATTGGACGGTAGGCTGGTATAATCAGGGTGCATGCCCATGAAAAACTCTTCATAAAAGAGTCTAGCAAAGTAATGTGAAACCTCATCATTCCATGACAAATTCCCATACGCTGCCAAAAATATATTATAGAGGTGGCATGCTATGTTGGGTTGCTTAAAATATTTTACCTTCAACATCTTTCGCTTTGGCCCCTCTTTGAAATTAAACATAGAAATTGCATCTTATTTTGAAACTCTATTTTTTACTACTTCCCATTTATCAGGGCCCATCACCTCCGACTTTCATATCCTCATCAAATCGACAAAACTATCAGTCGTTGGCCCCATATTTTGATATGCATCCATAAAGTTTTGCAATGAATGCAAAACAATCTCCAATATTTGCTTACTCTTTCAAGGGAGATACAAGCACCTCAAATCATTTTGCGCCTGATTTTAACACCTGAGCATCATTCAAGGGTCATCGCTTCAGTATACCCTTCCCAAGGAAGCTCATCACCAACATTTGAGGGATAGGTGGACGTAGGCGTGTAATCTTTTGTTTCTTGATAACGCCCCCTAAATCCACCTTCACCCTCTTCACCAACATTGGAATCTTCATCATAAACACTCTCTCTTTCATTATATTCTCCTGCAATAAACTCATTCTTTACACATACACATTTTAAACTAATTACAACATTTAATAAAAACAAAAAACATAAATTTAAAACACACACAAAAAAAAAAAAAATACCGAACATATTTTCTNNAAAAAAAAAAAAAATACCGAACATATTTTCTTATCGTGATGTATTCCCTCCATTCTTCGATGTTGGAGTATTAATGTTCATCCTATCTAAGAATGTTGCATCCATAGCACTATTTTGAGAACATTCTCTAGATGATCTATTCACAGATTCATTTGATAATCTTCTCCTTTGACTAGATTGCCTTTCGTCACTACTAGTTTCCCCTCTCAAGTTTCCATACCTTGCTGAGATAGGGGTCTACGACGTCCTTAGAGTCTCAGTCAAAGAAGGGGTTCCTCTTACTCCTTCATTGGATAGCCTAGAGCGTTTGTGAGGCATTTTTGGAGACTCTTGTCTCGACATCTCGCCTCTATCTAGATATCCTTTGAAAATCCATGAATATGAAAGATCATAAGCTATTGAAACATAAAATGGAAATATAATTTATAAAACAACTTGAAGGCATTTAAGCATTTATAACAACTTCAAATCATCAAAGATATATAATAGACATATAATAGGTATAACTAATTTACAAGTCCAATGCATCATGTTCAATAAGGGTCATACAATCAAGCTCTCTTTGATTACCATTGTTTAGTGATTGATTCAATTAAGGTTAGAAATAGGTATAACTAATGAATTTTGTACTTGATCAACCGATATCAATGGACTAGATACATGGAGAACATAGACATATAGAGATAAGGTATACGTGCTTCCTAATCTGATCCTTATCATTACTAGTTAGGTCAGTGTTTCCATCTTTCATGAAATAGGTTAAGCTTATCCTATGTATTTCACCTAATTAAGGCATGATTACTATCCATATCCTTATGAGAAAAAGGTCACTAGTGTAATCTCAATGTGCTTTGTAGATTATATGTGGTTTCATTATTCCATATACGTAATTGCTGGAATAGTTATATAGCTAACAAGGATAAATAGATGTATTTACCATATTAGTTAGGTTAGTATTGTTTCCATTATACTAATAAGGGTATGATTTTCGTAATAACAAGCTTCATTGAATACACATAATACATAACATATAGGATTGTATTACATATAACACCAATTTAAGCAAAGATACATGATTACTTACTATCATGTAACAATATAAGGTCATGCGTGTTCAAGCTCGTAGTACTAATCCACTATATATGCTTATGTTACAGCTTCCATATCAGGTTACTATGATTACACTATCTATGAGTAATAAGTATCATTACCTATGCTCTTTATTGGTACTAGTGAGATCAGCTTAGCTAACTCATGTACATAGATTATGGAAATAAGGTAGAGCTTAATCAAATAACACAACTATACTACTAAGCATTTGACACCATAGATTCATTAGTAATGATTACTATGATGATTACATGAATAAGGAGAAGTAATACCAATAGCTAACATGTTGTTGATATACTAAGTGTAATACAGGTGATTACTGATCTAATGGGATTACAAGGGTATTTATAGAAGATTAAGTCCATGATGTGTTGTTACGGAGTCCTTTGGTCACTAGTGATATGATAGTAATGTATAATCATATTAGCATGATGTTCTCACCAAATGATGTTGTCAGTTATTAGAAAAGAGTATATAATATACACAGTGAATTAAGCACAATGATCAGACCACAATTGTGAATGATTAAAGTTTGTCATATTTCTAAAGATTAAATACATATTCATGGCACACTATTTGATGGTTGTTTCAAGTAATTTAGGACCTAATACAATTCTAGAACCTAATTGATGGTTTAAATTCTAGAACCTAATTGATGGTTTAAGTCCTAGAAGAATTTTGATTTTTTGTTGGAACATTTCATTTCCCAAGTGATAGTATTTAAGGGTTTGTTGATTCCCTGGTTTAACACACAGAATATTTAAATCATTTGGCATAAATATAATATACACACACTAGAGTATAATGCATTAGTACTTAGAATTAAAATGATTCATATTAAAGTTGGAAACATTGACAATGACCTATATTATCCTATATGAAATCTAATGGTATAATATCCTATATGAAATCTAATGGTATATTCCTATACTTAGATGTGTAGATAGGTGAAGTAAATAATAATTTGATCTTGTTTAATATTAACTCATTTCTAGCACTATTTTGAATGGGTAAACACTAGTTGTTTTATGGAGAACTAATCCCTTCACTTTCATATGCATGGTAAATATTTCACCTAAAAATCAACACTTCTTAAACTCTAATGACAAATTTCTATTGGTTTGAAGAATTTCAATATTCATGGTATCTAGTTTCTCTTTGCACAAATCAAATTGTTGATAACCCACACACTTATAATTAATTTGTATTTGATGCTAACTTGTGAGATTGGTTTTGGGAAACAAGGATACATCAATCTCTTTTCCATGCAAACTAGATTTACATCAAACTTTGGCAAACAGATTTACATGCACAATCTGAATTCAATGTGTCGAATTCATTGTGCTTAATTAAGTGTTCTTAAAAAGAACAGTGAATGTATCTAGTTTCTCTTTGCACGAATCAGATTGTTGATAACCCACACACTTATAATTAATTTTTATTTGATGCTAACTTGTGAGATTGGTTTTGGGAAATAAGGATACATCAATATCTTTTCCATTCAAACTAGATTTACATCAAACTTTGGCAAATAGATTTACATGCACAATTTGAATTCACTATGTTGAATTCATTGTGCTTAATTCAATGTGCTTAAAAAATAATAGTGAATTAAAACTACAGTGAATTAAGCACAATTAATTCATTGTGATTAATTCACTGTTTAACAGGCTAATTACACTAATTAGCCTAATTACACTAATTTACACTAATTTAAAAAACTATAACATACATGTTGAGTACATTTTTATGCTTCCTTTTTACTCTATAAACTACACTTTTGCCTCTATAACCATCCATTTTGCCTCCATTTCATTCTATATTTTCCATAAAATAGCTTATGCAAGGTATATTTATCATTCTTTAGCTTAAGAATTGAGTTTTCTAATTTTTGGCATTAAAATTGAAAATTTATCAGAAATTACAGGATTTGACTAAATCCCGTAATTGCTCCTAGGTTCGTGTACTTGCAGGACACCTGGGCGAAATCTAAGACTTGGGTCATGATCCTTGATGTACAAGGATGGATGATGAGCTATCAGTTGCGAGATCTGAGCCTTCCAGGTGTCTGATCAACGTTGGTCAAACAGGGCCACTTCAACAGAAAATACCCTGTTTTAGCCTTAAATCATGGACAGTTTTGGATTTTCGTGGGATTTGGTCATATATTATGGATCTGACGGGGGCATTCGACCTTCCTAGAATATATTATGGATCTAATCATGATATTTACGAGATTTATTAGCATTATTAGTTTTAAAACTCTTGTATAAATACTCTAAAGCATAGACTAGTATGACAACCTTGAATGTGAATGAAGAAACTTTGGAATTTGCAATCTTGAGATCAATTCTTCGTTTTGTTCTTGATAATGCCTAGGATATGATGATGTGAATGCTGCTAGAGCTCTTTCTTAGCTGAGACAACTCAAGTGTACAAGTGAAGCATTGGAGGGCCCCCTTTGCCAAACTAGTACACTCTTCCTTTATGTTCTTTTCAAGTAATCTTTGATACATGTTTTAGATTAGATCTTGTTGTAGATGAGTTTTATTCATATCTTGTTGTAGTTAGATGAATTCCATAGCTAAGTCATATGCTTAATGTTTCAAAGCCTTACTCATATTGTAGATGATTTCTTGAATAAGAATTCAATGTATGGTTTGCTTTCAAGCATTAAGATAATCATGAATGCTTTTTGAGTTATTTACGCTTTCAGTACTTTTGATTTAAATTGATGATAGTTGCTAATGAATGAAAGAAGACAATGAATGCATCTCTTGAATAAGAGTTTTGTCCTTCTAGCATTTCATAAGCCTTAGAACTAGTTCGAACATCTCTTGAATGCTTACTGTTGATACTCTTTAGGAAAACAATTGTTGATTACTGTTATGAGATCTATGAATAGGACTTTTGAAAAGAAGCTTAGCATCTCTTCCATATTCAGCCCTTAGAATAAGTTTTGGTTTATTCCCATTAAAGAATAAAAGTTATCTCTAAATCCATGTATTTTGGATGTGCCTCTAAGTCTTACAAACACCGGATTGACAATCATTTGCACTCTAATTTACATCAGTAGATTGGAGCCTAACAATACCTACTATAACAATGACCAACAACACCAACAACAATAGAGCACAGTGAATTAAGCACAATGAATTCACTGTGCTTAATTCACTGTTCTTTTAATACACTGTGCTTAAAAAAGAATAGTGAATTCATTGTGCTTAATTAACTGTTTAACATGCTAATTACACTAATTTACACTAATTTACATTAAATTACACTAAATTACACTAATTTAAAAAACTATAAAATACCTACTATAACAATGACCAACAACAACAGAGCATAGTCAATTAAGCACGGTGAATTCATTGTGCTTAATTCACTGTGTTTTTTTAAGCAGGGTGAATTAAAAGCATGGTGAATTAAGCACAATGAATTCATTGTGCTTAAAACAACACAGTGAATTAAGCACAGTGAATTCACTGTTCTTAATTCACTGTTCCCAATTAAGCTAATTAGGCTAACTAGCCTAATTACACTGAATTAGGCTAATCTAATTTACAATAAATTAGCGTAATTTAAAAATTGTAACATACCTGAAATAACATCCAACAACACCAACAATGACAACACCAACATCACCAAGAACACCAACATTGACAACACCAACAACACCAACATTGACAACCCCAACAACACCAACATCGACAACAACACCAACAACTACAACACCACCAACACCAACAACAGAAACAACACCAACAGTCAACAGCTCCATCACCGCCAGCGACAATAGGGCCACTAGCAACAACACCACCAACAACAATAGTGCCACCAGCACCACCAGCGACAACAACACCAACAACACCTAATAGTCAGCAGCTCCAACACCACCAACAACCACAGCACCACCAACAACAACAACGCCACCAACTCCAGCACCATCAACCACAACAGTGACCTACAACACCTAATAGTCAGCAGCTCCAAAAGGATGGACTGACCAATGTGCGGGTAATATATAAAACCTTTTTTGGCCGAAAGGTTTTTTTGGATGAAAGACCTTTCGGTCAAAAGAGGTTTTGGCCAAACAATCTGTCAACCGAAAAGATGTTCCCGAATAAAAAAATATATCCTGCTAGTAATTTTTCGATTGAACAAATATTTCATCTGAACAATCTTTTGGCCGAAAAGATGTTATTGGATGAAAAAAATCCGTTCGGCTAAAATTGTACACGAAAATCGAGGGTGTCGTCATGGTACCGTTTGATTTGACATTCAAATGTCATGTTTCGGCCAAAAAAATAGGCCTTTCAGTCGAAAGAAGTTTTAGTTTGGCCGAAAAAATAGGCCTTTTGGCCGAAAGAAGTATTAGTTCAGCCGAAAAAATGTTTCTAGGAATTTTGGAGACCCGATTCTCACAAAAGTGTTATCCACCTTCTTGATTTTACCCATTTTATGTAAACATGGCATTATCCCCTCATCTTATACCACTTTCTAAAAATTATTTCTAAAAATCTCGAAACATGTTTCACTAAAAGATTCATGAAAAAACTCCCCCTATTGATATAATCGATTCAAATAAACCTTTTAAAGTGGACCTAGTAAGAAAATAGTTTTGTATAAGCATTTCTATTGTTCTAATCAATTGGATGATGTATGAAAAACTTACTATTTTTGTGTAGATATTGTTCAGATAAATGAAATGTTTAGGTAGATTTGAATGTTGAAAAATGGTTTATAAAGTATGTTGATATGAACCTTATTAAAATGAAGAGAATATAAGATATGAACATAATTGATTGAAATGGATTATGAACATGCATTTATCATGAATTCCTCTCATCTATAACATTTTTCAAAAATTACAAATCCCTTTTCATTACTCCTTTATCATTTATAAAAAAAAAAAATCATTTATTGCCTGTGTTCAAAGAGATTAGTGACTGATCATACTGAAGAATTTGGTAAAGAATGAATAGTTTGAAGTTAATGACAGTTTGGAAAAGAATGTATAGTTTGAATGTTGAGACAACAAGTAAGATAAAGGATGTTTATGGTTTTTCTTCTCTATTTCACTGATTCCCTTTTCATTATCCATTGGCGTGCTTGATTGCTTGGTTAGTTCAGAGCCATTGTTAAACTATTTGAAAGCAAAACAGTATTTGATGTTTAGTATACTATAACTTGTATATATATACTAATTGGGTCATTGATGCATTATAGATGAGGTTTTCCAGTCATGGTACTAACTACTCTGGTAACAAGGGAAATATAGGTCAAAGAGGTAGAAAGCCTAATGTGTTTAGGCAAAGAGGAATAAATAAGAGAATTAGGTTTTCAATCCACTTTGATGCTAATTCATAGGAATTCAATCAGTGTGCAAACCAACTCTTTGAATCTTGTTGGACACCCTACTTTCTAGCCACCTTAGGTACCTGATATTCCTCCTCTGTAGCCACACCCAAGCATATCCGACTTTCCTAAGCCATCTCATATGCCACCGACCAATGATGGATAGGAAAATGTACATGCAAATCCACTCTCCATTATAGTTTATTGTTCTAATGTCTCATTGCCACCTCTGTCTCCTTTACAACCTATGCATCATATTGCTTATGCAACTTCTCATGCACATTCTATCTAGGTTCCTAAAAATTATAAAGCATTGGCCCTTGAACCTCAACCAGATAAAGGAAAAGGCCATACAATTTTTGTAATCTTTGATTCATCTGAGACCTCCTCTTATACAATCAAGACTCTCCCTACCAAACTTGAAGATAATGAAAGTAAAATAACTTGTAATGACATGCACCCTGAAAGATCAAGTGAAAGATCAAGAGTGGAGTAAAATAAATCTTCTGATCTAGATTTACTTAAGCACATGGTTGCACTTTCATAATGAACTAGACAAAGGGAGGCTACTTCCAATAAAAAATATTATTTCTGATTTTATTTTATGATGTGATGAAACTTTCACTTTAACATTTGAGGCATACCTTTTTTTGGGATAGCAAACATGATATCATTTTTTTTGGAAAACTTGTATATCATGCCTTTATGATGTTTTGGAGATACACGTGTTTTGATGATGTGGCATTATTACATTGGTTTCCTTTTGATATATATTTTGATGATGATATGTGCATGATATTTGAGTAAAATGTGGAGAAACAAGGGAAATGTTGAAAATAAGTAAAATAAAGACATATAGAGGCCCCACCTATTAATGGTTATTTATTATTATTTACCCTTATTATAAATGAAGTTGTCTTATCTTAACTAAATTTATTTAACTTCATAACAAAAGGTACTTGAACTACTTTTTGAAGAATACGAGGAAGAGAGTAAGGACAAAGAAGGACATGAGAAAATAGAGAGAGGTACTTATGATAAGGTTTGCTCTTGTCTCATGTGAAAATAATTATTCATTCATTCATTTCTAAGTTTCTTCAGAGCTAAGTTATCTTGTTGATAGCAAGGTTACTATGAAGGTGGCAAAAGAAAGGACTAATAAGCATAGACTTCTAACATGCTCCAAAGGTCATTCATTCATCTTCATAGTCTTTTTAGTCTTAATTAGAAGTTATGAATTCAATTTTAGTGTTGATTAATGTTATTTTGCATAGTCAAGACTATGATACACTTGTAGCTTGGATTGATCCATTTTATTTTCAGTCTTAGTCTTTTTATTTGAGATACTAGTTGTCTATGTATGAGTTAAAATTACATATTATACTTCTAAGTCTAATTCTAGTCCAAACCCTAGAAGGGGTTTGGGAAGAGAAACTTGGTTGTAACTAAAAAAATATATCAATAAAACCATTTGTTGATTTCTTCTCATTCTTGAGACTGGTTGCATACTAAATTTTTCATATTTATGTTATCTTGTATTTATTTATTGAACTGTTATAACTTTCATTTGCAAACACTTTTTCTATTTTTTTATTTTATTTTACATCAAAGCACACATATTTTATAATAGAATTAGGCCCAATAACTTATTTATTGAGGGTTGATTAATATTTTTGGGGCTATAAGCCTAGGATGATAATCTCACCTATCTCACTTAGCCTAGTGAGATTCAAAAATGCTTGAGTGAGGATATAATAATTCCTCGCCACAACATGTCCTTTCATAATTAAGGAAAAGATTGGCATGGGCACATATAGTTTGCAGAACCTAGAAGGAGATGTAGACCTCCTTCCTATCAATGGCTAAGTTTTGAAACAATACTTCAACTAGCCCTTCTAGGAACCTACCTTGTACATAAATAAAAGGAGTCAATCCTTCTTTCTTTTGCAACCTTTTAGTCAACTCTTCCTGTTTGATTTTGTGTGTTTTCTTTTCTCTTTTTGTTGGTTTACTTTTATGCTTTTGATTTTTGGTTAGACTTCTCCCTATCAAGGCCTTTTCTTACTCATATTTCTTAGAAACCTTGGTGTCGTTGATGTTGAACCTCATCATAAGTGCAACATACATGAACCTAGAAGTTTGAAAAATATGCATTTGATTTTTGAACATGACACTTTTATGTGGTCTCAAAGATCATCACCGTGCACAACTCAAGGTTGGGATTTGTAGAGGAACATTATTCAAGTGATGAAAGAGCATTCCCATTCTTAGTTTCGGCAAGAATAATAAAAAATTTGTACCCGATCACAAGCTTTGTACTTCACATAAAATAATAAGCTAAGGATGACACCAAGAAGCATCTGTAGTACTCAAGGTAGGTTTTACAAGAATATAGCTTATCTATAATCAAGATGGAAGATCTCACAATCACATGTGTCGTCTCACATGCCTTTAAAGGAAAACTAGGATCCCCCCATCCACCTCTCTCTGAAAATCAAGAGAAAAGTATTCATGTATGTAAAGGATTGGGGAAAGACATTTCATCTCATGTGGGACATGCAAGTATCTTTGTTGGGGATGTGGATGCTCAGTGGTAGCAGAGAAAGGCTTGTGACACTGGGATGACTCCATCAAGGATATGGACCTGCTAACTCTTCCCTTGATAATATGTGTGATGGTCTTACTATTTCTCAAAATGTTTTTGTCTAGCTATTTTATGCAAAGATTCATGGATTCTCCCAATATGTCACAAATTTTTGTGTCGGCACCAACACCTCCCCCTTTTTCTTAACTTTACTTAAAAAGACATGTATATTTAGTCAATAAATAGGGAACCCCGTTTAACTTTTCAATCCCCTTTTCGTTTGGAAGGAACTTAGATTTTTCTTGTGCAAGATTGAGATCATTTTCCTTTCTTTTCCTTAGAAAATTCACCATCTCTGTGAACCAATGATACCCCAGTGTCAGTGGAAGAAATATCTTCCTCACTGATATAGCAGAGGAGATATTCTTTCCAACACCAACACACCTAATGTCGACGATATCTCCTCATCCTTTCTGATATAGAAAAATGGCCAACACTTAAGTTTTTTCATCAAATTCTCACCTTCTTTCGATGCTTCAGAACATGATCTCTCATTCGGTGTTACTACACTAGATTCTAATCAATCTTCCAGTGTCGACAGACCGGAACCCAATCTCCCTTCCAACGTCGATATGATGAAATTCAATCTTGTTTTGAATGTAGATATAGCGATATGCGACCTTCTATCGTTCACCGATACACCTGGACAAGACTCCCATCCCATTGTCAACACATTAGAGAATGGTCGATGATCAATCGTTGATACATCGACACCTAGCATTTCATATAACACTAATGAAACAGTCCCATGCCCTTCTCACATGCGAGTGATCCCATCACCCCCGAAAGTATTGTCTCCCACGCTAAAAGGAACCTGTAAAGGGTTATATAACACTACTTTTCCCTCCTCCTTTGCATCACTTCATACCTAATTGAAAGCTCACAATGATTGATTTGGTGGATTTTGAGCTCTGACTACCAACCTTTTAACGTTTCGATGCTCCCCATCACTGGTAAGAGTACCTAAAAACCTAACCTCTACCATGATTTACCTCACTTTAGGTTTTCCTCTCTTTTTACAAGGGTTTTTTCGCCTAGTTAATCTCATAAGAATCGTTCTCTTTCTCTCACTAAGGATCCCTATTGGAAAAAATACCTCCATACATTCAACGGATGAGCAATGGAGAAAAGGACAAGAGGGGAGGAGGAAGCCATGCTCTTGCACTTATTCCCTTCCCCCCTTTTCTTCGCTAGCTCCTCTTTTTCATCTCCAGATATAAGTGGTCACTCACATCCTCCATGGAACCAGAGCCACCACTCTGCCCCCCCCTCCTCCATCGAATTCCATTTCCCTCCTCTCAACCTTCTCTTTCCATTCTACCTAACCAATAAAAGTGCTTGTTTTTCCCTCCCTCTTTAGTGGCTCCTATTTTTACCTTGACATAATTTATTAGAAATTTTTTAGAACTAGTACTTAGCAAGAGAAATGGCACCCTAACCAATACTCAAAGAGTTACGAATGGCCAACTTGCCTTAAGTGAAAATAGTGTATCGGTCAAAAGAACATTTTCTTGCCAATACAACCCGTATCAATGAAGAAATCATTTCTTCAATGATTTCTTCAAAATGCATGTTGGATACTCAGAGCTCTTGGTAGAAGCTTCCCATCACTTAATATGCTTATCATAAGGAGTTATTAAGAACTGAATCTCTTACTTTTATGTCCCTTTCTTGAATGACATTAGCACTAATAACAAAATTGTTTTTTTTAACTTAATGTTTATGATGTAGATCCAACCATGAATCTTCCCAGAAAATTATCACAGAGGTCTCCACAAGAAAAATATTGGAATAGGAAGATATCGACACTCCCAGACCTATCTATGATGATACTAAAGGTTTCATTGATAGGAAAACCTCATTTAAATGGGGTGAATTGTACTATATGTTCAACAATCATAAATTCCTGCAACTGCCTAAAGACGATCCTGATATCGAAACATATAGGAACATTAGAAGTTCCATATTATACAAGGTCATAGCTCACACAACAATATTCCCATGTGTTGAAGCCATTTCATGGATCATAAAACATGTCAACAGGGATACTAGATACATATTGA
Organism: Picea abies; assembly: GCA_900067695.1. Taxonomy (NCBI): domain Eukaryota; kingdom Viridiplantae; phylum Streptophyta; class Pinopsida; order Pinales; family Pinaceae; genus Picea; species Picea abies. The sequence continues at coordinate 5,339 of CBVK0101124826.1, read as the reverse complement.
GTTCCCAAGGCTAACCAATCACCTTCTTCTAGGCTTTAGTGATTGCTTCATGCTATAATCTAGAGGGTAGAGAAAAGGAATTAGAAAATAATCTAGTAAAGAGTTCCCCCCATCCTAGTGAACTTTTGAAGAGTTGGTATAAGCTAGGAAAGTTGTTCAAGACCAAACCATCTAACGAATTCAAAATATCCCACAAATTTGCTTAGGCTACCATACCAGTATGTAGTGGAAATGATATGCAGGATTTATGGGGAACTTGATACCCATAAATTCAAGATGTCATGGGTACCTCTCTTGTACTATGTCACATTCATTGATTTGACATTCAATTGGGATGATATATTAGCCTCCACCTTGGAGGAAGCACTTGCAACAACAAAGCATAAGACTCTAGGGGAGTTTCCGAGCTTCCACATGTCATCCTACCTCCTCGATGTGATGTGTGTAGTCCATGTTTATCTTCATATAGGATGGGCAAGGAAACCTATCGATCCCCCAATTCACATCTACTGTAATCTTCTATGGGAGAAAAAATATCGTTTCAAATTTTATAAGATATGCAATAATTTCTTAATCACCCTCTACCATCTCATATTTGGTTCGCCAACACCCTGCATGATAGATAAGGCTTAGGCCATGGTTAATAGGATATGGGATTGGTATCTCCTAGAATATGGTACATACATCAAGATATATGGGGCTACTAAATCTCCCCACCTTCTCCCAAAGTTTGTCCCAGACATGTTAGTGTTGTAAGAGATCGTATACCAGAGAGTGATACATGGGGTAGGCACAACATTATACATGGATAAGAAGTGTATTTGGCCTCCTCTCCCACCCTAGTTTGGGGCATTCAAATATGTCAAGGAATCATAGAAAGAAGTAAATACATTGACGTATTTCCACTTTGGAAAAGAGAGATTTTGGAGGCACGATCCTCTGAAAGTCGTCAACACCCACTCTAGTAATTGAAAATATAGGTGGGATTACACAACTGACATCTGGGAGGAAGAAGAGATTCACTATCGAGCTAGAACCTACCATGATGTCATTTTCAAAGGAGAGAAAACCCACTAGGTAGGGTAGACAACAAGCAAAGAGCCAAAGAGGCTCAAAGGAAAATCCAAGAAGAAGAAGCAACCAAAGTAGCAACAACAACAACAATGGTAGCAACAAAAACAACAATAACAACAACAACAAAGGAAATAACAATTGGAGAAGAGAAGAAAAGAAAAGAAACAGAAGTTGTTGAAACAGAAGAGAAAAGAAGAGGAAGTTGAGATTCAACAACAGAAAGTATCAACAAAAAAAGTAGTAGTAGCCAAAGCATTTTCTAAACAACAAAGGAAGAAGGAGAACCAAAGGAAAAGAAGAGAATAAGAGGTCGAACACAAAAAGTAGGAAGAAGAAACACATGCCGAAGCAAAAGCAAAAGAAGTAGCGGAAGCAACAACAACAACATAAGAAGTAGTGGTGGAAGAAAAACGAAGAAAGGAGGAAGAAGAGAGAGACACTAACATAGACCCCATGGACATAGATATCCCAGGATCATCGATGGACATCATTCTCACAAGGGGACATTTACCATTGGGCGAGTTGAGGTTAGGAGCATATACACCATTGAAGGTCTGGAAGGTGGTCAATTTTAATGCTTTCAGGTTTGACAAGGACTCTGGTAAGATCATCTTACAAGAAACTAGGAAGTTTCTAGTGTCCAAAAAGACTCATTTGTCACTGGCAACCAAACCTGAGGTAATAAAGGATGTCAGAGATGATCCTCTTTCAATTTCCTTGACCGGTGTCCCTTTCACGCTAGCATCAAAGAAAAATAAACAAAAATTGGTGCATGAAATTGAGGAAAGGGATGAAAGGATAAGGGCATTAGAGGAGGAATTCCAACACATTAAAAGTGATCGGGACAACCTCAAATGATTCAAGGTATGTGCGGAAGGAGTTAGGAAATAACTCCATAATATAGTAACATATATGTACGCAAATCTACATGTCTTTCAATAGAAGGTTTCCCCAAGTATGGCTCATCTCAATAGAGTCTAGACCAAGAACATGGAGTTCGCTATGATCAAGGAAGGTTTGAATGATATGCAGTTGTGAATCACAGAAAAACCTAACACTCTGCCAGAATTTCCATGCATGAAAAAATGGGAAAATAATATCAACTATGCTTCACTTGACAATTGTCAGCAAGCTAGGGAAAATATTGAGAGAGAGTTGGGGAATTCACTCAAAATCTATGCCAAGCTCCATAAAGAAACATACATTTCAGCCCACAAAATCCATCTTCCCCGAATCGAGGAGTTGGGTCAACTGAAAACTGACGAACAAAGTTTCTCGGGATTAGAACAAAATATGAAGCAAAGACAGATAGACACCAAAGATGCAACCAAAGTAACGATTGACTTAATGGATGACCATCTTGTGAAACTAGCAAGAACCCAAAGTATGATTCAGGTCTTCATGGAAAATTTAAATAGGGAAATGAAGACCCTCTCCCAGAGTTCAGTAGCTCACGATGTTGATTTGGAGTCCTTTCTCTTTCAGAGAATTGTCTCTATTTTAGGGCACCACAAATTATGGACAACTTACTTAAGAGATAAAAATAAATAAAGGAAGTTCATGATGAAATTCAAAATTACTCTTTCCCCTCCCTTTCTTGTCTTTTTCTATCATCATTTTGTATTTTTTCTCTATTGTAATCCATGTAGAGAAAATTCAAAAGTGGAATATGAAGAGATAGGTAACTGCTTCTTGCAAAATTCAAAAAGCCATAATAGGAAGTTACTTAGGCGACTATAAAAAGGACAAGAGGCCAACTTTGAAAGGGCTCTTGAGATTTGTAATTTCAGGGGAATTACTTTTGTTGAATATTATATTGAGAATCCCTCAAGACCATTTTGATGGAGTTAAATACTTGTCTTATGGTGCTTTATTTGCTTTGAACTGTTTCAAGTAAATGCTAGGTTGTCTTGAAGCACTATAAGGATTTCATTGCACATATAGACTCTACTTTTGTGAACATAAATTTTCTACAGCTGATGTATTTCTCTTTTATTAATTGTTCTAAGACTATGAGAAGGTTTATGTGTATGAACGCATAGTTGAGACTTATCTTTGTATATTTTTGTATATGAGTTTTATCAATCTTTGTTTCTTTCTCAAAACTATTTGAATGAAAGTTAATGCAGGGATTACTAACATCTTTGTATGTTCATTGGTTACCCTTAATTTTTCCTAGCTAGGATAGACTATAATAGATTTCCCTTTCTGCAAGTAGTTTAGCTTTTCATTTGCATACCCTTGCATTTAAACCACTCATTCACCCCTCAACCCAATAATGGAATCTGAGCCAGAGTTTGGATGGGTCTCCTAATCCGAACTATGTGAAGTATAATTGGGGTCTCGTACCAAGGAGTACCCCCATCTATTAAAGGGCATTTTTTCCACGTCAACACATAATAAACAATAGTCAAACATGGTCAACCATAGTAAACATAGTCACACATGGTCAACCATGGTTAACCATATTCAACCATATGAAAACATAATCAACCATGGTTAAAATAGTTAAATATGGTCAATTGTAGTTAGCCATGGTCAAATTGAGTAAACCATGGTTGTCCATGGTCAAACATAGTAAAAAATGGTTTATCAAGATCAACCATGGTCAAACATAGTAAAACATGGTCAAACATGATCAACCATGATCAACCCAATAAATAACCATGACTACGATGGTCAAAATGGTTAACCATAGTCGATCATGATTATTATTGTTAATTACTTACATTTTTATATTAAAAATACTTTTTTAAATTAACATTATTTTTAATAATTATATATATATATATAAACACATCGATCATCTATCTATTATATACAAAAAAGAGACTACCTGACATAAAAATTTATGGCTATTCATACTAACTATTCTTTAACAAACACAAACATTATCAAAACCATTATCCAACACTAGGAGGGGGTGTAGATTCCTCCTTTTCCACCTCCAACACTAGCTCGATGTTCTCATTCTTGTCCCAGGCCTGCTCTGGTTGATGAAGATCGTTATCCACCTTGATCAGATTGGAACACATCCTCGCTAAGATGGTAGAGACTTCTCCCTACTCCCCTTTTCCCTTCTTTCCTACCACCTTTGAGACAGTGACCCCAACCCTGAATACCATCCAACGGAAAGCTTCAAATTTCTCTTTGAAAATCTTGAGGGTGTGGAGGATTTCTTATTGATCTTCCTTGGCCTTGTCCAACACTTGAGCCACTAGATTTTTAACCAAACAATATGTCTCGAGAATCCAAAAATACTTTATGTCACAAGTCCGAGAATATACAGGATCCTCCACCCACTCCCAAACCTCCTCTAGAATATGGGCATTTGAAATCAACCCTTTCTTCTCTATGATTGCTACCTCCACCTCCTCCTTTGCCTTGGCTAAACACTTCTCTTCATAGTTGTGCTCTTCTTTATCCGCTTCTTGTTCGACCTTTGTCCTTGATACATGAGCCTGTGAGGAGGATGCATTACTTGCTTCTCATTTTCCTTTGTGTTCCTTGCTCTCCCACCCTTGTCAACTCTGCTAGCCACACTGGGAGCCTAACATAGATGACACTCAAAACTCTTATTCAACCCACTTAGAGAACCAATGCCACTTACCACCTGGGTGTCAGAAGGAATGCAAAACCACCTCCAACTCTCTTCCCCAACCCCCTCTTTCATGCATAAAGTTATACTAGAACCTTAGAAAATCTCTACCAACCAAGCCACCTCTGAGCTACAAGACCCACAAGATAGCCCTGACTCCTTCTAGTTGAACCCTTCACAGGTTTGCATAGACAAGATACTCCCTAAGAGGAAAGAGCCACTACCAAAGAGATGGAATTTTCTACCCCATATCCACTTCATGCCCACCAAAGCATCTCTGCCATCCTCGTAAAGAAATAACACTACAACTCTCATAATACCAATCATTCTCAGAACATTGGTCTCCCGCCTTCTTAGGACATGATACTTTGTCTCCTTCTCTATACCCACTTGCATCATGACAAAACCATCACTTATTACACCTCACATTGTCCCATTGTACCTCATCTCCTTACAGTTCAAGAGCACCAACAGTTCATCAGCTGGAATGAGGGGTGACGTACCCTCTTTCCCTCAAACTCCTGTCACCCACGCCCTCTAGAAGTGACCTCCCTTGTTCAACCCACATTGATTCATTACTACATGTTGAAGTGGTGGCCAAGTGTGATGCATGTGCGTCCATGGCCCCACTCGTCATGACCCCATCCATGTGATATATATATATATA
>CBVK0101124819.1:0-22841 GCA_900067695.1 Picea abies | reverse complement strand
TATGCTCATTTAACTATGTATTTGCTTAAGAATAATGGGGATTAGGTCTGGGACGACGGTATAAAGTAGAGATCTTTAGGTCTTTTCTACATGCATAATATAACCCTAAGAGCTAGTCTGTAGAGGGATTTCCCACTCACAACACCCATCCACTCTTGTGACAAACTTCCCATGTTAAGATTTTATTGAACAGGGATAACCAAAGTGCAATTTTATTTTTCAGTGGTGCATGGGATTTCCAAACAGGACCCCACCACCATTTTCTGTCCCCCGAAAATTGAGACTCTATCTAGGATTTATACACCAATTTGGCAGTGAATTCCTCGGACTTGGGATTTTTTGACCAACAAAGCTTATCAGACTCCTCATCTTGAAGGATAATGAAATTTTAAACCAATAGCCCCATGTATCATTCCCATTCAGACACATTTGTGTTTGTCAGTTCTAGAGATGACAAAGAATGGCATCCCTCCCTACCCCTTGCTTGAGGCACGTGAGCACGGACATTTGCTAATGTGAAAACATTTTCGGAATGGAGAACTTCAATAAGGGAATCCGAGAAATGAAAGCCGATCCTGATCCATGGGTCTATTCCCATCATCATCAATCTACCATCCCCGATTTTCCTAGGGAAACTTTTAGGGGCTAAATTTCACCCATATGCTAATTTTCCATGCTTTTTCCCGAAAAACAATTCGCAAATTTCCATTTTTTCTAAAAACGATTCGCCCAAATTCTATAGAAAAATAATTATTTTACCTTAAAAGTAGCCCAAATTTTATACAAACCATATTAAATCGTTAGAAATTTGAATATTTTTTCAAAAATATTGCCAAACATTTTATAGTTTGCATATTAAGGACTACTAAGATTCGTTAAGGTTTCTACTTTTTGAGATAAATTTCCATACCTAAAATTATCCCTAAATTTACTAGACCATCTAGTTTCCCACTAAAGGGAAAGCCGAAACCAAAGCTTTCCAAATGATAAAGCCTTGCAGTATAGGTCTAAAACCATTTAAACCTTTGAAATATCCCTTTCCATTCCACTTAAGAAACATAATACAACATCAATGAATAGGATATGGGAAATGGTTTCTTGAGCAACTTGTATGCCCCAAATCGACCCTAATCTTCTTTCCTCCTCCATAATCTTATTGAGTGCTTATGCGATAATTAGAAATAAAAATGGGGATAATGGAAATCCTTGTCTCAACCCATGAGATGCTTCAGAAAACCTATAAGGAGGCCCATTGATGAGAACTACAAAGTGTTGAACTTATGATTATACTGAGATGGTTGGGGGGGGTGAATCAATATAAGATATGTTTTCACAATATTTAACCTTTCATCATTCATTCATTAGTTGAGAAACAATAATCACATATAAAATCAAACCACAATGTGCAAAGTTTAACATTGAAACACAATCGGGAGAAAACCATAAAAGTTATCTTTATAAATGTCTATAGGCACCAACCTATTGTTACAAATATTGTAGGCACCAACCTACTGGAGACACTAATATACATAGTTGAGAAACTCAACGAGATGTAGGCACCAACCTACTGGAGACTCCCAATCTCCTCAACTAAGAACCAACTCAATAGCACTTGCAAGAACCAACCTATTATTACAATATTTGCAAGAACCAACCTACTAGAGACACCAATCCCCTCACCTGAGCACCAACTCAGCAATATATGTGTAGACACCAATTCAAGATATACACATAGTACTTCGGTTTCATCTGCATGCTTCATTCCATAGAAAATCCTTAAAATTCCAGTCACATGTAACCTCCATGCCCTAGTGAGCCTCATAGCATCATTCCCAGAATATGATCCTAGACTGCAACATCACAACCTCAAGACAACACACATTACAACATCACAATCTAAAAACAATGCACATTTCAACGTCACAGATTTTCATTCCTTCATAGCTCACCTTAAGAACAAGAAAATTCCAAGAAAACTCCTCAAACTTCTCTTGCACACTTTCAAAGCTCGAAAAGACACCCCGACTCCTGTAACACACCTCATATCACTTCTTTGTACCTCAGAATTGATCTATTTCTTGGTTTCACTACACATGCACAGATCTATATTGTATTTATAGTATTTATGTCCTCACTTTCAGGACTGACCTGTCACTTTCAGGACCAACCTGTAAAGACTGGTTGAGTCGACCTAAATGTTTTGGTTGGGCTATCAGATGGAAAAATTAATATCTCCTCATTTCTAGAGAGTTAGAGGAAATTCAATATATCGTTGGAAAGATCTCAGAATAATATTTCCAACCATATAACCTATGCTTATATTTGAGCTAGGTATCTAGGGTAAACATTCCTTCAAATATAGGGTATCCAAATTGAACATCAATAATCCAAAAGCAATGTTTCCAACAATTTCCATCTTGCAATCTTCATCTTAGACATATGTAGTCTTCCCTTGTCTTTGACATTAATGACAACAATATTTCCAACACAAAGGACATTGACTGGATACAACCCATTATCCATTTTACCATGGGAAGGACCATCCCCATTTTCAACAACACTAACCAGAGGAAGGTCCAATTTACATGGCCATAAACTTTGGAAATATCCAACTTAAGAACTACCACTGGCTGGATATATTTTTTGAATGAATGAATGGCTTCCTAGTCTACAACAACTTCGTCATGAATTTGCCTATGCTGCAGGAAATCAAATTTCTCTTTCGATATGATGTCAGAGAGAAGGGGATTTATCCTCATGGTGATAACTTTTGTTATGATTTTGAAAATAACATTACGACATGATATTGGCTAGTAGTTCCCCAGATTAACCCCATCTTTCTTTTGTGGAATCAGAGCAATACACGTGGAAATAAAGATCCTATCATTTTTCCAGAGCTCTAAAATTCCTTCATTACCTTGAGTAGATCACCTTTAATAACATCATAGAAATCCATGTAGAATTCAATGGTGAGTCCATATAGCCCTAGGCTCTTTCCTTTCTGCATCGCAAAAAAAGCCACATGAACCTCCACTTCAGTGACCTCCTCACACAAGGAGTGATTCATTTCCTCTGAAAAAACAATAGGGAATTTGGATATGACCTGGATAATATTATGTATGGAACATCCTATTGGTTCCTAGAACATATATTGAAGGAAACATACCCCCTCCTCCACCTTCTCATTAAAAGTATGATCCTTAAGCTATCCTAATACTGAATCTCCCAGATCATATTGATATTTTTAGGTAAGTTGGCGTATTGGTGAAAGAATTTTGTATTGGTGTCTCCCATCTTTAGCCATAGAGCTCTAATTTTCAATGTGCAAGTTTTTTCCACTTTGGCCAGAAGTTCATGTCTCACAACTTTGGCTTCCTTCAACTGAAGGATTTGTGTATCATCAAGGGATCCCTCATCCATTGCCCGATAGAGCCTAGAGATGAATTCCTCAACCTCCCTTAACAATTGTTGAGATTTCTCCATGAAGGACTTAAACCATGCTTGGTGACTTGTTTAATTCGAGTCACGTTTTGAGTGAATCAATTCATATATGATGATCCTACCTCAAGGGATAGGTGGACCCAATTCTTGGTCACTAGAGCACAATAATCCTCCTCTTCCAAACAAATTGGTTTAAATTTGAGCAGATCAGGGGTTGTCTCCTCTACAAAGGACATCGAGAGGAGCATTGACTTATAATCTAACTGACCCCCTTCAGAAACCCATGATTCCAAAGAAATCACGCACCCAAAATCCATTTTGAGAGTGGATACATATCCAACCTTTTTTTGACTACATCTTCATTGGAACATAAATTTCTCCATGTCAGAACCAGTTTAATGGGCTGACTTCTACTAAATGAATTTTTTCAAGGAATGATAAAAAGTAGTTTCTTTGGATATCTTGATGGGAAGAAGCCCCCCATACTTCTCTGATAGATTTAGTGAAATTCAAGTCTCCGCCAACCACCAAATTAGAGTCATTGAAAACTCTTAAGTCAATAAAATTCTCCCAGAATGGGATTCTATCATTATACGACCCATATATATTGACCACCTTAAAGTTGTAACTTGTGTCCTTAATCTCTAGATTAACTGTGATGGAAGAATGGTACGACAAGGACGAGGTATCTATACAATATGGACTCCAACCAATTATGAATCCCCTTGACTAACCCACTGCATTAACTACACAAAACGACCAGCCTTTAAGCCAAGGTTCCAGAACCCGAATGGCTTTTGAGCCTTCACACATTGTCTCTTGAATTAGCAGAACATCTAGTTTTTGGCTTATGATAATCCTTTTGAGGGATAAATTTTTAGGGGAACCCCTAACCCCTCTCACCTTAGAGGATACAATATTCATGGTAGAGGGGCCCTGGGGGATTTCCCTGCTCTAATTAGGGCCTCTGTAATTGTGGTTTGTTTACCTTTATGAATGTCCCTAACAACGCATTGTTGAGATTTTAGGAGATGAGGCTTCCTTCCCATGGGATTGGTTTACACAGGAATGAAGGCTAATCCCCCCGATGATAGTGAATTTTCTTTGCCTTTGGGGCATGGAATTAAGGCACACTCCTTCTTAGGGGAAGTGTAATTATTATATATATTATCTATTAATAGTGCATTATTTATTATATGATATCTATTATCATTTATTGTGTGTGCACAAAAATCTAAACTTCTCATTATTATCTTTAAGTCTCACATTGTAATTCTCGATTGACCTAGCTTGAATGGTAGTGTCATGTGACATACATGGATTTGATGTGGTGTAAATGGCTTGTTATTTTGTAATTTTCTTAGGAGGGTAATTTTGATACCAAATTTCCTCTAATCGATGGTGGTAATGGTGATAGGAAATTTCTTCTTCCTCCTCTTATATGCTTAAGATTGCCAAATTTATTTCGAGATCTCGATTCTCTATTGTAATTTATGATTGCACTATCGATAATTTTCTTATTCATGTTTTTAGTTATTAACTTCAAAAACAAGGATATATTACATATCCTCTCTTTAAGGAACATTTTTATAATTTTTTGACTTAATATGGTTGGAGGGATGTGATTTATCAATCGATTGAGTTTTCTTAATTTCACGACACCTAGAGGTTATCCTAAGTTGTCATGGCTCCTAGTGGTAATAATATTTCTTATCCTAAGTTTGTGTAGCTCCTTGATTCAACTATCAACAACAAACAAGTGCCACAACAGTGGCTAGGTCGTTATTAACTTCAAAAACAAGGATATATTACATATCCTCTCTTTAAGGAACATTTTTATAATTTTTTGACTTAATATGGTTGGAGGGATGTGATTTATCAATCGATTGAGTTTTCTTAATTTCACGACACCTAGAGGTTATCCTAAGTTGTCATGGCTCCTAGTGGTAATAATATTTCTTATCCTAAGTTTGTGTAGCTCCTTGATTCAACTATCAACAACAAACAAGTGCCACAACAGTGGCTAGGTCCTTGCATGTAATGTTGTAAGTTTACATATTAACCAAAATTGGCAATTCTGGACCTATGGAAAAGAATATGATCATGGTCGTGATATATAAGTATAGAAAAGTTGAGAAGTCGATCTAGCAACATTATTTATTTTAATAAAGTAATAAACTAATGAATTGATATACCTATGTGTTAGTTACTAATAGGTATTAGTTATGCTTAGAGAAAAACAATGCCAAGATCTCATTCATAATATAAAGAGCGGGTTTTGTTGCAGAGGTTGCAAGTTGGGCTAGGAGCTCTACTAATCACTCCATGTGACCTACATGAGGTAGTTTAGTAGGGGCTCACTTCTACACAAAACATGCATTATCGTATGTGTTTGTGAATAAGCATATTATCATTGTTATTGTTGGATGGAAGACACCCTTCATGACTAGGATTCCCCTCTGCATTGGAATAGTATAACATGTGAAGGACTGCTTCAAACCTCACATTAATTAAGTGATTAAATGTTGATTTACAAAAGGAAATATACTACAACAATATCATGCATGCAAGACCTCCATGGATTAAGAACACACCACACTTGGGGTTTGGGAGTAGATTAGGCCACATTGCTTCTATCTCAACACACTAGGAAGAAGTCATCAAAGTCACAGATGACATGACTAAGTCATTGAATTCGTCATTTTCCAAAATCTAGATGATTAGTAGACATGATGTTCGTTGTCATTTAAAATTTCCAAGCCATGTTGTCGAGAAGTGCTACCAAATCCACCGAAAAACATAATTGGCTAAGAAGGCTATGATGCCTAGGAGAAGGAATCCAAAGGTTGGTCATAGTTCTAGAAGAATTAATCTCAGTGGATGCTTTTTAAGATATGACAATTGCAACTTATATTCAAAATTGGATACGTCTTTCTCAGTTGTATCCTGTAGGAATAATACAAACGAAAAAAAATGAAAATGTAAGGGGTTTAGATCAACCAATTGCTTCTATTGTGACCTCACTTGTGAAGAGACCTATGTTTGTTAATGTGAGTCTTATTACATCGAGTTATGAATGGAATTATTCTCTAGCACATTGTTGGATATACCTTGGTTGGAATCAGTGTAATTAGTGCCTCGACACTATGTACAACAGTTTCCTCTGTTGTCCACAAAGAACTATGCTAGGATATTATTTGCAAATGAACTACATGATCCTTTTTGTGAGACACAAGTCTTATAATGATGCTTGCCTTTTGTCACCACCCACACCCACAATTTCTTCAGAAGGTATTTCCCTTTCCATTCAAAATTATTGGGAAAATCTCAAAAGCATTTCAGGATAAATCAATGCCAAGGATTGTTATTTGTTGCAAACCATAAACTACTATTGATGATGTTGTTATTAACCATTAGCATTTTCACTATTCTCAATGTGGTGGTCAGAGTGATTTTAATTTGGAAGAGAGAAGTTATATTTGATCATTGGTCTGAGACACTACCACTTCCAGGTGAGTTGAGTTTCCTATGCCTTATTGAGGAGAAGTGTGTTTTTTTCCCATCATATTTTTGAAATAATTAAAAGCATATATTTTTATCTATTAACACATATTTTTGTAAATATTTTGTGAATTGCAAGTTTTGCAAATCAATTAACAATTAAGACAATGCTAGTCAAGTGAATCTGGCTGACCTTACTTGTGTAGTGAATTTGTCTGACCTTCCATGTAGGAATCATCACATCGTACAAAGTTTCAAATAGGAAACACAATTGTCATAGAAAGGTATGTAGAAATTTATAGAAATGAAAAATAATTTCATAGAAGTAATCTTAGTTTAGTTTCAAGAATGTACATGGAAATTACAATTATCCAATTCCGCTAATGCAACCTACGTCCATGAGGAACAAGGAGATTGTTTTTGATGAAGTTTCTCCAAAAAACAATGAACTTTGTCCAGAAGACAATCAATCGATCTGTGATTTTTCAATAGTTGAGGAAGGATGGTTTTTATGTTGCTCCAATAGTTGAATAAGTGGCATAGTTGAAGAAGGTAGTAAAATGATTACAGTGATGGGAAGGTGATGATGAGAATAAGTCGAGGGATGACAATGGGAAGATGATCATGACAAAATATTTATTATTATTTGTCAAAGTCATGATTATAGTTTGACTGGGATTAATGTATACTAACATTCTACAATGTGTATTGACATTGTGCTATAATTGTTTTTGAGTAATGGTATGAAAGTATTATCAATGGCTTGCTATGTTAAAACTTAGGCCACAAACATTCACATAATTTTTAAGACAAAAAAATATAATAAAATGTAATAAATTTTGTCATATTTGTTTGATAATTCAATGCAATGTTCAAGAATTCCCACTGACAATTTGACAATGAGAAATTAAACTTTACGACCAACAGAAATGTTAGAATGTGTTTTAATATTGTCTAATGGATTGATGTAGTTTTTTACTTAGTGCCATAGCAATGATCATTATAACATCATTTATTAGGCACTTATACATATAACATGGACTCACTAGACTTTTGTAATATTGTACATGTGTACATGGAGATAGTTTTGGGAGTTATTTGGTGGTGACCATTCTTTTAGGTAATGCTGATCTACACTAATAGGTCATTCTTATACACTACTTATCCTTTATCTCTTGACAAGATTACCATCAACCTTTATGGATTGGTTGATATCCACCCTTGATTGTGCCTTATGACCAATGGTATAGGTTTCTCCTAGTTATTATAAATTGAGGCAATTGGTCTTGAATCAAGTAAGGGTGGAGGGTGGATTATGATATTGATCATTAGCTTGGACCCTATGTGTCCTTAGGCTAGATCATCTATATGATTGATAATTGTATGGATCCCATTTGAATTCCATACATGTGTGTGCTCTAGTTGATGTAATTAGGAAGTTTATATAAATAATAGAAGGCCTTACTTCTGTGGATGTTTCCCCACTTTAGGGTTTTACCACGTAAATTTACTGTCTCCTATCTCTTATTTGATAGATATAGTTTTATTTGTTTGATACTTTCCATAGGAGTTTAGATATGTTAGATATTGGTTATATGTTTATACATATTTTTCCGAGTATTAAGAAATCTAAATAAATAGAATTTAATGTAATATTTTAAATAAAAAATACAAACTATATCAAATAGAATTTAATGTAATATTTTAAATAAAAAATACAAACTATATATAAAAACTTAGAATAGTTTGAATATGTTAAAATTCAACGTAGAACTAATAGGTAGTCAATGTTGAACTCATTGCAATAGTACCAACCTTTTGCAAGGACTAATAAGATCTCCTATGACTATGTAGAAGGTGTGATTCACTCTAATGGTTCAATCCTTTGATTCGTTGGTGATTTGTGTTTTGAGACTTCTTTGGTGTGAGTTTTCATAATTTATTGGAGAATCCATAGTGTTAATGCTATGTGTCAACATTTAGGATCTCACAACTAGATCCATCTTTAGGACAAAAAGTTGGTGATTGCTATGGATGACATAACCCCACCATCCACAATTTTACAACGCATACATTTTGTTGTGTCATAATTTGATTGTTTTTGTAGGCAACTCAAGTGGATGCATACTGTCATTCACCCACCCCCCAATGTGTAGGTTTTAAAATTCTTTTTTGATCCATGCACCTGTGATGTTGAATCTTGTATCCTTCATTTGGTTTCTCTTTATTGTCTACACTATTGTTATAGTTATGATTTCACAATCTAGTTATGTTTTCCTTATGAGGTATCTCAATATTTTTTTAATGAATTTAACAAAATTATTGATATAGTTGACTTGATGTTGTGATTTCATACTTTTGATTTCCCACTATTGTCAACAACATGTCAGTGATAGCTGTGTTTTATTGATTTTATTCCAAGAAATAATCTAGTCACGATCCTTTTATTATTTATTGTACTCATGCTTCACATAATGGTAGTCAATGTGCAGGGATTTGTGATTAATTAAGAACACCTTGAGTATCCTAGTTTGTTGTTGTATTCTATAAATGATGTTTTCTTTCCTTCTTCGAAAAATTTGCATATTAGTGCTAGTATTTGTCAATTGCAATTTTCAGAACTAAAAGAACAATGACCACAAGCTAGTGGAAGTGGCCAAAGGTTGGGTTTTTATATTGATTGTGAAAAATAAGTGGCCAAAGATTGGGATCAAACAAGCTATGATACCAATGTAATGAACCAAACTAGTTTATATATTGAATATCACAAATAAATATGATAATGTAAAAATCCATATCGGGTATAATATAATTGTGATGGATGCGATGCTTTAGAATATCACTTATAATGGTATAAATATTATTGAATGATGTTGATGCCTCAACACTTCCCAACCTCTAGGGATGAGGGACCCCCCTTTTACCCCTTGTTGAATGATTAATTGATGGTAGTTATTATGCAATTGATGTCTTCTCACGAATAGATTTGACTCATCATCTACTTGCATTGGTGATGAATGAACTCTCTAATTATATTGATATGGATGGATAGTTCAATGTGGGTGTTTCCTTCTCTTTGGGTCTTACTACTTCATTGAGCTATTTTGTTTCATGATGGGATGATCCTTGGTTTCCACTTCATATCATCCTATTTTTCTTTATGTAAAGTTGGTTGAGTGGTTGGATAATGTTTACCTCTAGGGTTGTGACAGTTCTCTTTTCTGGCTAGCAATTCTACATGACTTTGGGTTCTTGTATGGTTTTATTGGTGATTGATATCTCTCATTGTTAAAATTTCTTTGGTTATGAGTAAGTTGTATGAAGTTCTAATTACATTGATCTTTTTTAGTTGCTCCTCTGAGTTTGGGTGCATGTTACTTGAAGTGATTTATTTTTGCCAAAATATTGTATGGGCTAACACAACTTGTTCGCTTATTCGATCTTTACCTCTTCCATGAAAATTTCCTCATTGATTGAATGGTGAATGATTGCTTCACTCCTTTTCTTTAGTTATTAATTAGTTTCAATTGAATGATGATGAGACGTAGAAGAATATTGCAAGTGCTCGAGTGTTCTATGCTTAGTGTTTCTTTACATGCATGGATGTTTTGTGCCTATACCCACTCTTAAGGCACATCTAGGTAAAGAATAATTGTGCATCTCACCTTAAAGGCCCTCTAAATAACACTTACCCAATCAGTGATTGTTGATATGAAATGGATCCACAATCCACACCGAATGGTTAATGGCTTAGAATAATGCAAAACACTTGACAAAACTATAAGTTTTGGTTATGGAAAAATCTTGTGGCTATGAAAATTGATGACAAGGTAGGAGGATGCAATTGTGAGTGTGAATGTCCCCACACTAATTCAACCAATCATCACTCACCTATAAAGTGTTATGCTATCAATGTAAACATTAATTTTATTTTATTTTTAAGAAAGGCAAATAAATAGGAATTCTGAATTGGAACACTACCAATAAAATACAAAAGGAGAGAAAAGAACTACCTATGGGGAGATGAAAATATGGGGATGCCTATCCTTCTAGCTACTCCCAAAAAGCTACCACTACCTATAAACTCTTGCACGATGATGGAGAAGGGTTCTTTGGTAGAAAGGAGAGGGGATTCTAAAAGAATTCATGTGATTGTAACTTGTAATGTTCTAGAGTGCCAAAACACCATTGTAATTTTGAAATCATTGATAAATAAAAATTCAACATAAATATTTGATGCTAGAATTGTTCCTTTTTGTTTTTATAGGGTAAACTTTGTGTCTATTGTGTTTAACTGCTATGTGATTATGGTTTTCTATTTGTTTGCTTCATTCTGGTGTATTCATGTATGTATTGCCTTGCTAGGAAACTACATCCACTACCAAATACATGGATTGCACCTTCCTTTAATTAATTAATACTACCATTATTCCCTTTACACAATCGATCTTTCCAATATAATTACTGATTGTTTGAATCACTAGTTTTGCACCTACAACTCTATTATCTATTACCTACTTGTTGGAATCACTGGTTTAGTATTCCTCAATTCCCAGCTCGATTTCCCATTGACTGAATTGTTGTTATACCTATAGCACTAAGATTTTTTTTCTTGAGTCATTGTGTTGTATCCAAATCCCACTTATTGCTTTTATTTATTGCTAGATTAAAATAATTGCTTCAACACGATGTTAATCACATGAAACAACCCAGATTTGCATCATATTCCTTTACTTCATTCGTTGGTGTGATTACTTTTTGTGTAAACCACATACATCATATACTCTGTTTAAAATTTAGGAGTATCATCTACAACCCTCGTTGTGATTGTCCAACATACACATCCAATTATTTTTCCTTCAAGCTGTGCACAATGACATAAACTACAACACATAATATACAAAGTAAATTCTTCATGGTTATAGTGGTAATAATGACAAGTTAGAATTTCTTGCATATACAATAAATGCAAAGATATGTTGTGGATTAAGAACTCGGTGTGAACATCTAAAATCTACATAGTTTTGTTTGATTGGTATAAGACCTATAGAGTGTGTCTTTAAGTCAATTTAACAGAATTAAATTGTTGGGTTTGAACATTTAAATAAGAAACGTGTTATTTGGTTAGATATTCGAATGGAGAGAAATCTTGTAGCCACTTTGTTGAGCATTGGTTTTGGAATTCTAAAACAAACAAATAATTTAAGCCTTGAAATGCGATGAATAAAAATATTCATTCACTGTGTCAAAAGGCGCTTTCTACAATCTAGTGTGAGGGAGATGTGCAATTTCTTCGATGTTTAATATGGAGTTGGCACATGACACTTAAAAAAATATTAATGAGAAAAAAATAATTCAATGTCCATTATAAATGAAATATTTCAATGGCTACTTAAGTATATATAGAAAGCAAGACAAGCAATAAAGTAGTTGAAAGTTAAAAAACTGTGTGTGGTTCTACTTACCGATATGAGGGAGTTGTAATTCCTTCAATACTTAATATTTCAATGTGGGTCGAAAATAAAATATTTTAATGTCCACATTAAATTATATATATATATATATATATATATATATTGAAAGTAAAATAATTATTATTTTACCAAAAGGTGCTTTCTACAGCCCAATGTGAGGGAGATGTGCAATTCCTTCCATGCTCAACATAGATTTGACATGTGATACTTAAAAAAATATTAATAACAAAAAATACTTCAATGTTTTTCATAAATAAATTATTTCAATGTCTATCTTTTAAGCATATGAGAGAGTGATTAATCATTGATCTTGCAAAGGGGACATCTACCTAGTCATTTCCAACTCCATCTTTGCATATAATCACATGTATGTACTTTGTTCATAAGTACTAGCCACATTAAAGATTTGGATTTTAATGAACATTTAAACTTCCACACAACTTTGAACCATCACTCCAACTCTTGAACTCCTTCTTCCTCCCTATGTACTTTGTATCCCAATTTTGCTGTCTATAGTCATCTATTTGGATTTCTAGACCAATAAATTTCATACTCTATATCCTTTATTATGACATAAATAGCTCATAGAGCAAAAATATATCCCTCCCAAATCAAGCTTTCCTCACTAAAGAAACCTATTATATCAGACATCCATTCTTGTCCCCAGATAGAAGAGTTTTCTACATCTACCACTTGAGATAAATAAACCAAGACACTTTCCCTTAGAGCATCAATCATATGTCTAGGAAGACAAAAATTTTCTCCACACCCAACCCAAGGGTCTTCCCCTAGCTTGATTCTACTAAATCTATCTCCAACCTTCCAAACTAGTAATTTCCCAATCAATGGAAATTCCATCACCACAAACTTTGAAATAAAAAAATAATTGTGAATGGTCTTATCTAGTCCTCCACACTCATGGAATATTAATTAATTAATTAATTTATTTTTTCTGACAAAGCAACTTAATCCACAATCCATTTCCATAAATAACTCTCCAAACACATTTAGTGGAAAAGGCTTTTGCAAAAGCATGAATGTTTTTTTATACCCCAAACCACAAATTCTTTTGGAACCACAATATTTTTCCATAAGATCCAAGGAAAAGATTTATTTTCATTGTCCCCAACAGAAAGGAGCTTATATCTAAGATTTTGTAATTTTCTCTTGCACACCTTTAGGGATAAATGATAAGGATACAAAATACATAGGAATGTCTTCTAGAGCAAATTTTACTAGAACGAGTCTTCTCCCTTGGATAACCACATGTTGGACCAAATATACATAATCCTTTCTACTTTAGATATCATCCAACCCCAATCTCTTTTTGTGTAATCATTGGGCTTGAGATAAAAACCTATATACTTTATACCCGATTGAATCTCCACATGATTAAAAGGAAACAATTGTAAAAAGTGGGTTTTGTCTTCATCATTAATCCCCATGAAAGAAACAAATACTTTCCCACATTATAACCATCCAAGTGGCTGAAAAATAGAGATCTAAAATCTCCTTAATTTTTAGAGAACCCTAAGAGAACCATGAAAAAATAGAAGAATATCATCTATAAATAATAAGTGAGATAGATATAAGGTGCCCCCCATCCTTGTTCCTTTAAAATCTCCCAAACTTTTTCCCTATGAAATACTCTACTAAGACTCTTAACCACCTCCCAAACTTTTTCCCTATGAAATACTCTACTAAGACTCTTAACCACAAGAAAAAATAGTAAAGGGGGTAATGGGCATCCTTGTCTTAGCCCATAACCATGCCTAAAAAAATTAGTAGTAGAACCATTCATCAAAATTGAAAAAGACACTAAAGATACACAATTTATAACTGAATTGAAAAATCGTAAGTTGAAACCCAATTGAACACGAATTAAGTGAGGATAGAGATAACTAACCTTGCCATATGCATTGCTTAAATAAATCTTGATCACCATCACTAAAAACTTTTCAACTTTGATAAAGTGAAAAAATTCTTGAGCCACACCCACCGCTTCATGAGTCTATCTTCTAACCAAAAAACCAAACTACTCTAGAGATATGGATTTGGAAAGTAAATTCTTGACTCTCTTGGCAATGATTTTTGAAATTATTTTGTAAATGAAATTGCACAATGCAATAGTTATGAACTCCCCAAAAGAAGTAGGATTATCTGTTTTAGGGATGAGGGCTATGAAAGTAGTATTTAAAGCCACTAGCACTTTCCAAAATCCCTTGACTCCTAAATAACCCTCAAAAGATATTCCTCAATTAACTCATAGAAACCTAAAAAAAACTCAACTCTCCAATCATTTGGACCAAGGCTCTTATCTGTTTTAAAATAATGTAGAAGCACCCTAATCTCTTCTTTTGACACCTCTTCCATCAAACTATCTTTATCTTATTTTGTAACAAAGCTAGGGTAATCCTACAATAGCTCTATTTAATTCTTTGAACAAATTTTGGAAATGAGCCACCCCAGGATTAACTAAATCATCAAAACTAGAAGCAATAGAATCACCATGACCTTGCATTTTCCACATATTATTTTAGATGATTTTTTTCTATGATTGACAAACTCATGAAAAAATTGGTATTTTCATCACCATTTTCCAAGCATAAATCTCTACTTTTGAGCCTCCAAGCAACCCCTTGTTCATCCAACGTAGATATCTTGTTCTTCTCTATCTCAATGATCATGGTCTTATGATATTCATTTAGAAAGATAACCATCTCTTGAAAATATAATTCCTTCAACTGAAGCTCAACATCCTTCAAGAATCTTTCATCCCTAAGTTTTTTTTATTTTTATCATAGGCCCATTTTACCACAACTTCCTTAACCTTTTTAAAGTTAATTTCAAATTGGATTGATACAGACTCCCTAAGGTCCTCGTCATAAGGAACCCATTGAAGTTTAACCAACTAAGAGAAACCCTCATCCAATAAGTAATGAGAGTTAAATTTAAATGGGCTAGGAGGCTTTCTACCCATAGATACTAATTCCAAGAAAACATGGAAATGATTTGATTCACCTCCAATGCCCACCTATTGCCAAACCTCATACTATCATTTACAATACGTTTAGAAATAAAGAATTTGTTTAGCTTCTTTAAAATATTGTGTGCACCAACTCTCTTATTCCTCCAAGTTGGCCTTAACTTTATAAGAGCCACATCCACTAGTCTAGACTCATCTAATATAGTCACATAATAATATGAAAGAGGATCAACAATAGAAACCTCACCCCATATCTGAGCATTCCCAATGGAAAAATTTAAATCCCCACTAATAATACTATGACGGTGGCCTATAAAACTCATCTCAAAGAATTTTTTCCTAGAAGGAAAATTTGTATGAGTATGGACCATAAATGTTCAGGATCGATATCTCCTTCCCCAACTCTTGGGAGAAAAGGATCAGTCCTAAACCTAAATAAAAAAGACAAAGAATTAGAGCAATATAAAACCCTAGGATTCCATCTAGAGTAAACCACTAGACCTACCCTTGGAGTTTGAATTGATGAACTCATATACACACAAAATATTAACTAACTTTGCACAAATCTTACTCCCTTAACCCATTGATTCTTGCATTAGAATAATAACAAATTCTTTGATACTCCACCAAACACTTTAGGGTAAGTTGTTTTATAGGGCTACCCAACTCCCTACAATTAAAAGACAAAAAAATCATTAAGAAAATATCCCCAGGGTTTTTCTTGCTCTAAAAACCCTTCAATATATAGTTGATTTCTTGATTGACCATCTAAATGAGATAGGTCTTGACCCTATACAATATGATATTTTATTCCTCTAAATCCACCCTTTTTCCCTTTTCAATCAACAATAGACAATCCACCAACAATCCCACCCTCAACATCCATTGAACCAAATTTCTCGGGAATTAAAAAATAATGGAGTTGGTCTTCATACAAAAATCATACCCCGTTATTAGGAATCAAGTCACAAGAATTATGGATAAACCCCAAAGACAAATGATAGACCTCCACACCACATGTTCCCTTGACAAAATCCAAACTACTAGTTCTATTATTTGACATAAGTGACATAAAATCACACTCAAAAGTAAAAACCCCTCCCTTCCTAGACACTCTCTCATTCAAAACTCCTCTATGACTAAAATCTATACATAACCATTTTAAAGAAAAAGAGGTATTATGCAAAGGGTGAAGATCCACAATGGATGTACCTTGGAGCGAATCCAATTAAAAAAATAAACATTTTTATTATTCTTTGACACATTATATTGATAATTGGACACCAATTATATATACCATGGAGTAAATGGGATGAAAAATTTCATGTGGGTATGATGTCCTTTGAATTTCTTATAGTATTTAAGTGCAATTATATACTTAGGTTAATTACAAATAAAAGGGTTATACACTTTAGGTGTATTACAAGCTATCCCCTCTTGAAATGCTTCATCCTCGAAGCATGGGTAATTGAGTGTAGTGAATTAAATATGTAAGGTTCTCGGGTCCATGATGATAGATTTTCTCCACATCCTTATGCACTTGGTAAAGTAATCATTGAAATTTGTAGTGTTGAAAAATACGTTTCTTCACTTGTATGTCTTTCAGGATTTGACTATCTCGAAGTGTTTTCCCTTCAATAATTTCATTTGTCTGTGTGTGTGCTCATTTGGAATGTTGGCACAGACTATCAAGAATTTTCAAACTCGATTTAAGTGTTCCACATTGAGTGGAAATGATTAGAATTCCAAATACACAATATGTCATCCTAGTGCCACAATCTACAACATCTCCAAGTTGCTCCTTTGTTATAATTTGATTAAGACATGGCTTGTAAACAATATATTCAAGGAGATCCTCTATGGCCCTTTCTCTAGTTGAACCTTGAATAGTATCTTGATCCACTTGAAATAATTATCAACAAAAAAAATTTCCTTTGATTTATTCTTCTGGGTTGCATTATGGAGTCAAGCATCACCAGATGGTAGCTTCATGATTTTCTCATGATAGATACCTTCAATATATATCTGGCTAAAAAGTTCTGTAGTAAAATTTATTAGTTATGCTAAGGTGAATGAAAGGAGATGATTAGGTTTTTCATCATTCTCAAATAGAAATACTAATGATAGTCTATTGGTGCATAGGATAAATCTAATAATGTTATAAGGAAGCTACCAATCTTCCTTCCCAAAATATTCATCCCCCAATTTTTGCACCAATTTCCCCTCAATCATATACAACCGTGGGTTTTCCAACCTTACCTTCGACTCGACTTCGTCCACACATAATATTAGCTTCGAAACTAAAGGAAACTATTTTATAATACTCAAAGTAACAATTCTTTTGTTTTGACAATTGCCCATGTTTTTAGGGTTTTCCATAAAGTTTACAATGTGGTTATTCTTGTAGACAACCCCACCTTATTCATTCACAATTCTAGATACACTTGATTCATAATCCCTTTCATTATGTATATTTCTTTGACTGTGATATGATCTTCTCAGTTATCTCCACATCCGTTTCTCCATGACTTCTTTTCGGTTATAGCACAAATTTCACACATTAACTTGGGACATTCTTGAAAATGATACATTTGATTGACATAATAGATTAGGATAACATTATCACATGTATGGAAGGATTCCTTAATAATTTCCTCCTTTCCATTGTTCATTTCTATCTCCAACCCCAAAGTGTCAAGCTATGCCTCAATTGTGACATACATTTTTATTCTTGCCATACATAGCAATACCTTTTATCAATGCTAGATCAATGATTCAAATTCCACTATACATCATTTCGAGGATAGCCCTCAATTGATTATCATTGTTCAAAAATTTATTATTATAGTTTGAATTCCTTGAATTATGCAGAGTACATTCTATCTTATTCATTCATAGGCGAGAGTTACTATTGTTAATTTGGTTTATCTTGGGTGGTTGGGAGGAGTGGTGTTATTCTCCCCGCCCAGGTTCAATTCCTGCAAGTAACATGTTGAGATCATAACAAACATATTGTTGTAATGGCTTCGAGGCTTGTTGTTGACCGGCCTTGTGCCTTGAAGATTCTAGGGTTTACCCTGGGTACCATTCTTGAAATGAGGGGAAGTACTCAAGGTTTTACTGAAGCAATGTAACTTGGAAAAATAAGGTCGAGGTTACCAAGGTAGTTTAGTTTTAATGAATGATTGAGGAGAAGTTGCACATGAATTACATTGTAGAAATTATTTCTCTCTATTTTCAACTCTTTAATGGTTTTCAATTCAGAAAGACTCTCTGTAAGGTTCCATATCGACAAATTCATTTACAAAATTCTTATGCCTAAGGGGATTTTATCACATCCAATTCCTATTCACTAGATCACATTGCAAGGATTAGATACCCAATGTTTTATGACAAAACTGCTTTTGATGGAATCAAGAGAATCAATGTCTTGTAAACATGTTTCCTATTTCATATCAATTAACAAGTAATACTCATAAGTTCTAATTATAGGAAGATGAATGGAGATAGAAACCTTCCACCGGTTGAAAATGTTTTCGACATTGGGTGTCATGCCAATTGGATTTCGCATAGAAAATTCAGTTCACATTCTTTCTTTTCTTTCCTTAGTTTGTTCGATCAGAGAAACATACATAGGTATGTTGACTATGATCTTATCACTAAGTCCTAAAGCTATTCAAATTTCTTCCTCTGGAGATGAAAATACCACAAATCTAGAACCTCTACTCTGACCATGAGGATCATACATTACCTTGCACATTATTATTGTAACAACTTAAGAAAAATGTCCTCTAGCATGTCATCATCAATGCTATCATCCAAATTCTTTACATAAAGATGAACTCCTTGAATCTTTTCAATCCTTTCTTTCTGTAACTGCTCAAATCTCGCTCTCAACTCAACTTCCCTCTCATATTGTTTTTGAGCTCTTCCAACATACCATTCCTTGTCATCAAATTTATTACCATTCAAATTCTCAACATAGATTTTCAAAGTTAACAAATCCAAAGAACTTTGATTTACCCTCTGCATCCCTCATTACCAACATAGTGGTCATTGGTCCATGATCAAATTTATTTCCTAAATTCTCATGAATCTAACAAATTCTCAACATAAACATTACAAAACTTGGTCCCTCTATTACCTTGTTCCCTTTCCTATCTCCAAAAAAAAAAGAACTAACATAGGCCATTTTGTCATTCATCAACATACCATTCAACTTGTCTATCAAATTATGCGTTGATTCCTCTTGTTCAAATTGAAAAAAACCATATCCTTATAGGATGAAATAGGTCAAAAGACTGAAAATGTATCATGAAGGGATTTGAATTTATCCCTTTATCTAAATTTTTGATAATGTATTTGTCATTCTGCTTTTGTGAATATTGGGATCTAGATGGGTGTACATTATTTGAGTAGGCTTCCTATCGATACATGTAAAATTTAGCAGCTATATAACGTTATATGCTTATCGAGAAGTCATGTAGTTGACATAAGCATACCTGAGGGAGTGTTGTGTGATCATGTCCTTGCAGATCCGATTGGATTGTACATTAGCCACCTACTTGAAAACATCATAGAGCTATGCTTCAGAGGAATTATCCTTGAGGTCGCCCACATACCATGAAGTTGACCACCGATACTAAGTGCCTTGAAGAAAGACATCCTCAATCTCAACCTCCTCAAACCCCTATTTTGAATAAGAATTAAAATTAGAGGAATCACAAGAGCCAACAAGAGGAATTGGACTTGTGTTCCTTGTGGGAGTGTGATGCATTATTTCTCCTTCCACAAACATTTTCTGAATTTGATTATGTTTAAGGGTCATAAATCCAATATGTTCTTATAGATCCACACAATGGGGTGCTTTTTCCATTTTACCAGTTGCATGAATACTTCTTCAAACTAGTATCTTAGTATGATCACTGGGATCATTCCACTTTTTGGCAGAATTACTACAATGCGCTTCTTTTGAGCTATTATAGCTATGGTTGATCTTAAGGGGTAGAGCATTACTTTTGAGCTATTATAGCTATGGTTGATCTTAAGGGGTAGAGCATTAGAGTTGTGCCAGCCTATACCTTTACTTGGATTTATAATTGGAATGAAATCCCCCATAATGATTAGACATCTCTTCTAAATCCTCTCCATGTAACTCTTCCTCATCGTTTTTGTTATCATGGTCATCTTCATCCTCTTTGGAAAACTCACCATGCAATTTTTTATGGTTACAAGCTTCAATCAATTCTTTACATATTACTTTAAGTTCCATAATATCATGGTTAATTCTTTCTATGCTTGCTCCATCATAAAAGATATTGGTAACCCTAAAGCTCTGATACCAATTTGGAGTGAATCCGTTTAAATAAATATATATATTTATTATTCCTTGACATGTTACATTGATAACTAGACACCAATTATATATACTGAAGTAAATGGGATGCAACCATTCACTTAGGTATGATGTCATTGGAATTACTTATAATAATTAAGTACAATTATATATTAAGGTTAATTACAAATAAAGGGGTAATATAATTTAGCTATATTACTATTGGAGTTTCTATTGAAGATGTAGACCAAGCTAAATGAGCAAACCCATTGATCTCCATAGGAAGAGTTATACGTTTCACCTCTTCCAATATTTCTATAATGATTGGCTCAACAACAGATAAATCAACATGGTCAAAGACTTGTTCAAAACCCATCTCCAAAGATTTTGAAGCTCCTAGCACATGTTATAGAGGCCTACTCACAATTAACCTCACCCAACCTTTCCTCTTCCTTCACTCATTTTCTCTTATTTAGGGGTAGGAAATAGTCTTGCACCAAATGCCCATACTGATGGAACCACACACATTTGCAAGGAATACCATAATAATATAGTTATTGAGATATGGAATAACCCCCTTTTTGCATAGTCATGGTTGAGGATAAACCCTCCCTCAAGTCGATACCCACCAAAACACTAGAAATTAACATATTACCAGTTCACACAAAGCTCATGTCTACAACAATAAAGGAACCCATAGCATTTCCATTCTCTTTAAACACCTTATAAGACTAGAAATCAATTGGTAACTTCGACAATTTTACCCACACTCGTATTATAGTCATTTTTTTTAACACAGATAAAAAAAAGGGTGTCTAAGGCTTAAGGAAAAGCACAGATGAACGCAATTTCAAACATGGTTCTAGAACCTTTCACACATCTTCCTCTAACCTAAGAATGAAACCCATCTAACCATGAACCCCAAAAAAATTTTTAGCAGATATCCTAAGGCAAGTTCCCAGGTTTCTTTCATCAAAAGCCTCAAATTCACTTCACCCATTCGATGACCTTGAAAATTATTGACCAAGATTTTCAAGATAGGTCAACCACCTCATTCATTTTGATGTCGTCACCTAATACCATCTTTACCATAGTTTTATTCACTTGATACACATTTTACATTCCCCCCCCTTCTCCAAAACTCCACTAGATCGATCCCCTCCTAAACCCAGTCATGTTATGTATTTCTTAGACGTATTCGAATCTTGCATAGACCCAATCCTCTTCTCCATCTGAAAAACACCATCCAAATAGATACAATTGCATTCAAATGCCACCTTTATTGGACACCCACTTGAACCCAGAGACAAAGAAACAATAAATTGTTTCACACTAACTACTAAACTATCAACTTGCACACATTTTGGGTTATAGTTAATGTTTGGAATAGCATGAGAAGACCCCACCATCATCTGGCTTACACCATACCCCAAATCATGGATACCCTTTGAAAAACTATAGCCCAAAATAGGCAAAGGCACCCTTGGCTTAATAAACTCTAATCTTGGAAGCAAGTAAACATCAATAGGTAACCCAAAACATTCCTACAAAGGATGATTAGTGGAAGAAAAAGGAATAGATCTTGAATTTTCCAATGCTTCGTACCAAAAGCATGGGGCTTTTATTTCAAACTGCATTCCCATCTACCTCACCAGTACTCCAACCAATGAAACTTTCGTTGAGTCATCCACTGCATGATAGGAACCTTTACCTAGTCCATCCATTAGATGGCATTAAAACCGATGCTTTACCCACTTGAATATGATTTCCCAAAGTCGTCGAAGACACTCAAACATACCTTGATGAGTTAACATTTCAAGCTCTTAACCAAAAACCATCTAATGACCCCAATGAGACTTAAGAAGACCAAAAATTTTGGTCTTTATAGGGATCTGGAGTATAATCAACTTGGTCTAGATCCATGATTCAAACCCTAGTCTTCAAAAACCCTAGCCATCCTACTCACCCGCCATTGGATAAACCAACTAGGTCTTGAGATCTTGCTATCATCATGACTATTTCTACATGTGCCTTTTTGTTGTTGTTATTGCAAAACATTGAATTGTTATATATATATATATATATATATATCCCAAGGGAGTTT
>CBVK0101124816.1:0-37845 GCA_900067695.1 Picea abies | reverse complement strand
TGGAAAATTAGCCCATGAGCGAAATTTAGCCCCTAAAATCATCCCTTTTGTCCAGTCTACATCCATATGCCTATGGAGAAGAGGATGAAGATGGAGCCTTTAGGACATATGAGTATATTTGTGGGGTACATTGAGACCTTAAAGGATTATATGATCTTCTTACCAATGGATAATAAGATAGTTGTGAGTAGAGATGTTGAGTTTGAGGAGAACTTTGCTTCTAGGAGATCTCATGAGTCATCAACAATGACAAAGGACAAGGAGCAATAGGCTCCGAAGGATGAGAAGTAGTAAAAAAAATATAATTCATGTGGGGAGGAGGAGTTATCCCCTTCCATTCCTATAAGGAGACCCAAGTGGCTATTTCAGACATTGAAGGATGCTAGTGAGGCTCCTAGGAGTGCAATTGAAGAGCACAGGCCTCTAAAGACTTTTTAAAACTATATGGCACTTATAAGTAGCAACATTGATGCTTAGCCTTACATTTTTGAGGAAGAAATGGATAAATAGGTATGGGAGGATGGAATGGTAAATGATTACACCTCTGTTACAAGGAATGATGTTTGGGACATAGTGATAAGACCGGAGGGGATGTCAGTTGTGAGTTCCAAGTGGATCTACAAGATCAAACATGATCCATATGGTAGCTCGAGCAGTTCAAGACAAGGTTTTTGGAAAGAGGGTTCTCCCAGAAAGAGGGAGTGAATTATGAGGAGACTTTTGATCTAGTCACCAGGTATAGCTCTATTTGACCTATTATTTCTATTGCTTCAGTTATGAGGTGGAGCATACATAAGATGGATGTGAAAAAAACTTTCCTCAACGTGATCATTGAGGAGGAAGTATACATAGAGAAACCATAGGGATTTAAGGTACATGGGAGGGAGTTTCATGTGTAAAGGCTTAAGAAATCCTTGTATGGAATAAAACATGAACCCAAGGCATGGTATTCCAGGATTGACAAATACTTGCAGAGTATGGGATTTACCAATAGTGAGGTGGATCCTAACTTGTACTTCATACTTGTTGGGATGGATTCACTCATATTGGTTTTTCACATTGATGATTTGTTTCTCACAAGTACAGAGGATCTTATTGTAGGGTGCTAAGCATATTTATCTAGTGATTTTGAGATGAAGGACATTGGATTGATGCACTATTTCTTGG
Source organism: Picea abies (assembly GCA_900067695.1). Classification (NCBI taxonomy): domain Eukaryota; kingdom Viridiplantae; phylum Streptophyta; class Pinopsida; order Pinales; family Pinaceae; genus Picea; species Picea abies. Next base: position 36,678 of record CBVK0101124816.1, on the reverse strand, counting down.
GGTTAGAGGTATGGAAGGTATTGGGAGAGATCTTCCTTGGTCAAGGGAAGTATGCAACAAAGATATTGAGGAGATTCAGGATGGAGGAATATAGACCGATGGCTACACCTATGGTTATCAATATAAAGAAGATAGTCACTTTAGATTCAAAGTTAGTGGATCCCAGGATATGCGAGCATCTGATAGGGTCCTTGATGTATTTGGTCAATACCAAACAAGATATATGTTTTGTTGTGAAAGCCTTGAGTTTGTTCATGGAGAATATGAGGTAGGTGCATTAGATAGAAATGAAATATGTGATTAGGTACTTGATAGGCATAGTAAAGTATGGATTGAGGTATCTTGGAGGAGATGAAGTGGAGTTGCAGGGATATATAGACTTAGATTGGGAAGGGAGTGCAGTAGATAGAAAGATCACCGCGGGGTGTTTCTTCATCTTGGGATCAACGTGAAGCATAATTTTGTAGCACTCAATTCAACAGAGGTAGATTATATGGCAGCAAGTATGGCTAGTTGTAAAGCCATTTAGCTTCAAAAATTGCTTATAGGTTTATTTTATCAGGATTCAGAGCCCGTAGTGATATACTATGATAATTAGAGTTGTATAAAACTATCGAATAATCTAATATTCCATGGCAGGTCCAAGCATATTGAGATAAAATACCACTTCATCTAGGATAGAATCTAGAATGGAGTAGTCAAGCTTCAATATCTTTCCACAGATGAACATGTTTCAAATATTCTAACCAAACCCTTGGTGAAAAAAAAGTTTGTGTTCTTCAGAGACAAGCATGGAATGGTGAAAAATATCTTCCTTTCTAAGAGGGAGTGTTGATGCATGGTATCATTAAACATGTATTTATGCACATGTCTATGTGTTTCGACGTGTATAAATCATCCAAATCCTTCTATCCTTGAATTTACTTTAATTAAATAAATTATTAAAGTAAAGTTTTTTTATTTAGTAAGTTGATTTTTATTTAAGGAAACACTTTAATTAGCATTACTGAATTAAATAATATCCTTTGATCTCAAGTGAGGTGATAAGTAATCTCAATCATCAATCACTTTGAAGATTAGGGTTAATTCATAACTCAATATTATAAAATCAAGGATAGGGTGAAGGAGGAAGACACTTGATAGATTGATTTGATATAGAGAGTCTTGGATCATGAAGGACTGTGATTCATAGATATCTTGGATAGTTGGAGAAGAAGGACTTCCATCTAGAGATCTAGGCCAAAGGAAGAGAGAGAACAACCATACAATATAAGGATCAATTGTCATACAAGAGTGCAGTGTTTCTAGTACAGTCACATAGTTAGTGTGAGTTTCAACTTTACAGTCGTGCAAATAGTGTAGGACAATATGAATATCAATGTAATAGTCACGTTATTATCATACATGATCATACAACAGGTTTGGTAGCGGATCAATCCAGTTAGGTTTTTTATGTACTTTGTCTCTTTTATATTGGGTCATTTTCCCAGTAAGGAAACCCTTGTAAGCTTTGAAGTTATTTGAATGATAAGCTTAGTTGATGGGAAAAATATATGTGTGTCTTATGCATGATATTTGGGTTTCCAATTTTTCTTCAGCTATCTTTATTTGAGTTGAATATTCCAACAATGTATTTTTGTTTTGTGAGCTACTAATCTAATTTTTAGTAAGTAAATCACTAGATAACAAGATACCTAGGTGTTGGAGTAAGAGAAATTCCAACACAAGCCAACTCATAATATATTTACACATCATCAATGAGTTGGACAATCACAAGACCTGTTGGCATAGGTGAAGACCCAGGGTTCAATGCTTCAACAATGCACCAACAAAACCCTAACTATCAGCCCTTTTGGAAACACCTGCGAAGCAGATGTAGTCTCACCCGAGGTAGAGGCATGGGTGGTTGTAGGACTCCAGTGTCTGTAACCTTATCCGGGACACAAATCTGTGATTGTAACACCTTAACAGAACACTTAGCAGTTATAGATCATTAGTATTCAGCCTTAACTTACAACGCAGGTAAACCATAAAAATAGGTAAGCACAATATTCACCCAAATCTAGTATATTCAAATACTAAGCACATTCACATAGGTTAGATCTAGCATTCATCCATATTATTAAGCACAAAGAATCACAGATCTATCTATCATTCATCTACATAAAATCACTAAGCATGTAAACACATAACACATCAATACATCGCACAAAGCATAGCAACACAAGATATGTGTGGTTCACCCCCAGCCTGGGGCTACGTCCAACAACTCTTCTTCTTTTTTATTGTCTTCTGTCAATATTCTACATGCACAGAGCCGCAATATCCTACTTCGCATAGGACAGGATATCTGCATGCACTTCGCTATATCCTCCTTCCCTGATATAGATTATAGCACAAAGCCTTTACACAGTCTCTTACAGTCACTTGCACTTAGCTCTACAAGTTCTCAACATAGCATGCATAAAGAATTTGCAATTTTCACTTAGCACTTGGCTAGGTACCAAGCCTCTCCTCCTCTTACATCACCTAGAATTCTATTTATACATTACAAAAAGGGTCTTAACATGGGTAAACCCGTGGGCTGACATCCCCATACCCGTTACATAAGCCGAAAAACCAAAAATCCCTAAACAAGGGGCCGAGATCCCGCGATCTCCGCTTCGACTTGCGCTCCACCTTCGATAGCCCGTCGAAGTCCCAAAATAGGTCAAAAATGACCAAGGATCCTCAAACCTTGGTCAAGGGCCAACAGGCCCCCAACACTCACCTGTGACTCATCCCGAGTCACTCTGGTATGTGTAGCTTGGATTCAAAATCCTTGAGCTTGGCTCGAGCTACTTCGACCTGTTGTTGCGTCAAGGCCTCCTGCTCGGTGAACTCTTGGATAATTGCTTCATTGACAGATCCTTCTAAGCGTTGTTCGACTGCAGTGACTACTTGTTCTAGCTCTGCTCCTTGGCCTTTGATCTCCTCAAACAGTTGGCATGCTTCATCCTGGACTGGTTGGAGCCTCTGAGTCACTTCCATGACTTTTCTTTGTATGGTGTGGACCTACTGTTGAGCAGTGCGTTGTTCTTGGGATCAATTCATCCTTTCAACTGCTAACAGGAGCTTCAACTATGCCTGTACTGTCGCTACTTGTTGCTTTGCCTCTTTGAGCTATGACTCTAGTGCCTTTAGTTTAGGGTCTTTAGTAAGTCACTCGTAGGTTTTTGCACTTCTACTGCTAAGTTTTTTACATTCCAGAGAGAATGCTCTAATCCTCTCAACTGCGCTCCGGGAAGTTGCTTCTCTTTTGTCTCACACATCCTGCGAGGTACTTGGCACTGTTTGTAGCTCTAGATCTACAATTCTCTGTTGAATCTGCTGGATAGCTTTTGCAAGCTGTGATACTTGGTGCTCCACTGGTTCTTTCACCTTTTTCTCTAAGCCTATCACAGAGCGAAGTGCTTTGTTGACTGCTTCTTTGACTCTGAGATGCCCTGTGAGAAATTTCTCTTTCTCTTGCTTGACTTGTGCTCTCTCCTCTTTTGAATTGGTGTGGAGGTCATCCTTCTCCTGTTTCGCAACTTGGTGTTTCTCTACCACTTCCTGTTGTGCTTGCTTCAGGGCCACCATGGCCTGTGATTTCTCTTCTTGTGCTCGACGAAGGTGATCTTTAGTCGCATCAAATATTATGTGGATTTGGGCAGGTTCATCTCCCAACTCTAATTCTTCTGATGGCGGGGGCGCAGTGGATACTGCACGACTGGATTGAAGGGCATGTTGTACCCCTCTTAGTTCTGTCTCAATTTTTTCATACATGGCTACTTGCTAGGCTTCGATGTTCTTCACAATATCTCGTGAGGCATCTGATATGGCTACGATGATGAAGCCAAATCCATCGAGCATGAGCACAGTGTACAACTTAGTCTTGGTGGCTTTGGATTTCTTCTGCAAGGTAGGTTTCATGGGGGAAACCTTTCTTTTCTTAGAGGGATCAGCCTCATCCACGGGATCCCTAGGTGATGTTACTTCACCTTGCTTCTACTGATCTTCTTTTCCATTAGTCTCTACTTTATTTACTTTGTCATTATCTCCTCGTCTAGGTGATTCTGAAGCAGTTTCGTCTGATGCACTGCTCAGGTTTTGTACCTCTTCGGTGTTCTTCCTTATGCTAGGTCCAGGTGTATCATGCTCTTCCTGAGTGGCCTTTGATCTGCCAATTAGTTCGAGATTAGACATTTCTATGGGGTCAGCAGGGATAAGGATATTTGTAGACCAATCCTTAGTTATCTCCTCGAGGTCCTCCTCTATGAGCTTATAGTATGACTAAAGCTCTTATTTATGTTCATTTGCACGTGCAGTTATATAAATAAAGTGTTGATCTATGCATAACTTCATGAGGGGTCTGAATCGGTGTAGGGTGTTTGACATCATATGAGGGACAAACCCAATAGCCCTCTTTAACTGAAGATAGTGTGTGTGGAATACTACATTCGACTGCCACTATTTTCCCATATTGCTCGAGTACCAGAGTGTGGTGAACTTCGTAGCGAGTGGCTCAAATAGTTCAATATCCAGGAAGGTCGCACCTTCTGGCATTTCCCAAGTAGTAAATGATATGAGGATCAGGAACTAGCTGAAATGGAACTCATTGCCCTAATCCTGAGCTTCACGGCAATCCAATTCTAGTTTCTTGACTAATTACTTCACCCAGTTCATTTGGAGTCCTTCTACACATTTTTCAGCGAGGTCAACAACAAACCCTATGACCTACGTAGGTTTGTTTTTTCTCACTAGCTTTCCTGCAATCAACTGGCAGGCTAGGCGCACTGCGCCATTTTGAATGGAAGCTACCTTGTAGCCTCACGTCCCCTTTTCTACATCACCATATGTATCCTTAATTCTCTGAGCCAAGGCGTGGTCTACAGCCTTCCCTGGGTAGAAGTCTTGTGGGTCTGGTCCCTGCATGCTTAATTTGGTGATCCTATGGATCAACGTCGGATCGACTGTGATGAGTCTATCTAGCCATAGATATTCGCCATGGTAACACAATAGCAGGAGCTTAACACATACATTAACCTCTTGGTGCCTTCCAAAATGTGGAATCTTCATCACATTTAAGAAGGTGGATTATGCGAGGTTCATAGGCTATGGTTGGGGGATTATTTTCAAGTTATTCCCCTTCATCCTAGTCAAGTATCTGTGAGGGGCGAGCATACGGTGGTTCTTTAATTCCCCTAGGTTGAAGTCACCGAATTTTAATGTCGCGATATTATCCTACTGTGCTCTAACTACATGTATCCCCTTCGGGAGGTACGTAGTAACCAAGGTATAATCAAAATCCCTCGGGACACTGTCATGACTCACCGCACTAGCCAAAGGAGGGATGTAGTCAGGCAGGATAGTCGGGATTAACTTCACATTCACCAAGTCATCTCGATGCTTGGTTATTTTATCGGCTGCAACTCAGGATGGTCTGGAGCTGGGAGCAGTCGATGGAGAGGCTTGCACTCCTCTCGTCAACGAGGCTTGAATCCCAATGGACATTACGTTTTCATCCATTAAATCGATTAGAACTTCTTCTACACACTTTTCAGTTGCACTGAGTTCATCTGACATACACACTCAAGATCAGATAACTCATATTGATAAATGAATTCTTCAATGCAATAGAACAAGGGTCGATCTTAGTAAACACAATGCAGTAGAAATGAGTTCTCTTGTTGGTGTGGATACAATTTGAAAAATTATTCTCGGTACAACAATCGATAGAATAAGTAGACAATGGTGTAACAGATCTCTCCAACGGACAAGAGACCTTCCTCAATGTGGTTCTATCCATTGTGGTGCGGTCCCAACGGTATGAAGGCGAGCTTTCCGGTTATAATTATTGTTCTAACCGTTTTGGGGCGTCGATCTAATGGTCATAATGCCTCTAATGGTTATATTTTTTCGCCATGGCGAAGTACCATGTTGTGCTGTTCTGATATCCCGACGAAGTTCCAATTTTGCAAGCCTTCCTTGTGGGAAGTCCCCTCTGGAACCTTCTGCAACTTCTCTATCTTTTCTCTCTTCTTACTGAGATTTCTAGCCTTCTTCCCTGTGATCTTCATCTCAGTATTCCTCTTTCCATTCTGATTCTTATATTCTTTTGGCATAGTAACTTCGTGCTATTGAGATTCTTTCATAGGGTTCAAGGGAAATACTTCTTCTCCATCTGGGGTAGGTGCTCCACTCTTTTGTGAGTCTTCTTGTGTTCTTTCAACTTCGACATCCAAGTTTCTGGTTCTAAATAGCTTCGATCTGTTCTCCTGTTCTTCAATCAAGTGTGCTATCCTCCTAGTCATGAAATCTTTTAGTTCTTACTTCTTCTATTCTAGGGATTCCTCTTCTTTTCTTCTGGTTTGATCCTTCTCAATCCAGGTTTTTCCTAGCAACATAGAAAATGGGGTGCCGCTCTCAATAAATTTAACAACCTCAAAATCTTCCTCTGTTGAAGTTCCATGAGAAATCATAGATATCTGGGTGAGTCTTCCACATAGGGTTATCAACTTTCCTCTAAATAATCCTATTCCTCCTAATGAAGGAATCATAACAGGCTTCCCTAAAATTTCCCAGGTTCTTCCTATGATGATATTAACTTGTGTTTCCTCATCCAGAACACAATCAATGTCGAAGTCTCCTATTCTTGTTTCTATGCACTCTTTTTCTTTGAAGATCCCTGAGAAGTTGACATTTCTGTGATCATTCAGTGTTTCTTTCATTTGTAGCAATACATTCTCTGATTCTTTCTGGGGTTCTGCCATGGTCTTAGTTTCTTAATATTTGTCATGGTTTTCTTGTCTTATATTCATTTTGTAAACCTTAGAAATCATTCTAGGGCAGTCCAAAACTTGATGTTCTATAGCTTTACAACAAAGGAAAATAGGACCTCTACTAGGGAATTCCTTAGAAAGATGTCCTGGTCTTCTGTAACTATAGAAAAGCGTTAATCCTCTCTTTCTTTTAAACAATCCCCAACCTTTCCTGTACTGAGCACTAGGGTCACAGTAACTAACCTACAAAAACTTCTTTCTAGGATCTTGCATCCATTTGTTAGTCCAAACATTCTTTCTATGCATAGGAATAACATATCTTTCATCATTTATATCAGATCTACTCATATCAAATCTTCTTTCTTCTAGTTGTGCCCTAGTTTTCAGGCTAGGATTTTTTTTATCAAACATACCTAGATTCATACTTTCAAAATAAAAATTTCCACTTATCTTACCTTTTTAATCAAAAAATTTCACTGTTATTACAATTATCAGAGCACAAAGCTTCAATATCTTACCTCTTTTCTTCAGTTCTGACTTATGTTCTTAGCATAGAGTTTCACAAGTCAAGTATAATACTGCACACTAGGGAAATAGATCTACAAACAAAGATTTCTCTTTTCTTCAGTTCCTAACAATCATAGTTTCAGGTCCCGAAACGAAACCATTTGTTGGCACAGGGGAAAACCCAGGGTTCTACACTTCAACAACACACCAAAAAAACCCTAACTATCGGCCCTTTTGGCAACACCTGCGAAGCAGATGCAGTCTCACCCGAGGTAGAGGCAGTGGTCGTTGTAGGACTCCAGTGTCTGCAACCTTAGCTGGGACACAGATCTGTGATTGTAACACCTTAACAGAACACTTAGTAGTTATATATCATTAGTATTCAACCTTAACTTATAGCGCAGGTAAACCCTAAGAACAAGTCAGCATAGTATTCACCCAGATCTAGTATATTCAAGCACTAAGCACATTCACATAGGTTAGATCTAGCATTAATCCATATTATTAAGCACAAAGCATCACATATCTATCTATCATTCATCTACATCAAAGAACTAAGAAAATAAACACATAACACATCAATACATCACACAAATCATAACAACACATGATATACGTGGTTCACCCCCAGCCTGGGGCTATGCCCACCGACTCTTCTTCTTTTTTATTGTCTTCTGTCAATCTTCTACATGCACAGAGCCACAAGATCCTACTCTTCATAGGACATGAGATTTACACGCACTTTTCTAGATCCTCCTTCCCTGAGCTATATTACAGTACAAAGCCTTTACACAGTCTCTTATAGTCACTTGCACTTAGCTCTGCAAGTTATCAACATAGCATGCACAAAGCATTTACAATTTGCACTTAGCACTTGGCTAGGTACCAAGCCTCTCCTCCTCTTACATCTCCTAGAATTCTATTTATACATTACAAAAGGGTCTAAACATGGGTAAACCCATGGCCCGACATCCCCATACCTATTACATAATCCCAAAACCCAAAAATCCCTAAACAAGGGGCTAAGATCCTGCGATATCCGCTTCGACTTGCGCTCCGCCTTTGACAACCATTCGAAGTCCCAAAATAGGTCAAACATAACCAAGGATCCTCAAAACTTGGTGAAGGGCCAACAAGACCAAAAGGAAGGAAGTTTATACCAACTAGAGTGTTGGGTGTCAATTTGATTCTCTTTTTACCAAGCCATCCACCCTCATTTTTTATTAGAACCTTTCCTTTTTTACCATTTCCACTAGGATAATGGCATAATATGCATATTAAAGGTAGAAATTTGTTCTTGATTGAAAATTCCTGATTTTGGTTTTTAAACACAGTCAAAATCCATTTTACTCATTGAATTTCCAGACTTATAGATATTTCAGGTCCTCGGTGTATGATGATTCCAAGGATAGCATGAAGACACTCCAACAAATTCAAGGTGAACACCTAGAAACTATTAGTAGATATATTAGGGTGGTGACATGTCTACTCTTTCTATATTCCATTATCCCACCACCTCAAATTCAATCATTCGGTCAACAATAGCAAAATTCAAAAGAATCTACAGGAAATCATGGAATGACCTATAAGTTTGTTCAGAAATCTTAAGGCTCAAAGCTTAATGGATTTGAATTGATATCTCAATCAAGAAAATCAAGGGAACAACTTCAAAAATCATACGTACCCTATCTTCTTGGCTTAGCATGAAATCTTATTGTAACCTCTTTACAAAAAGAGGAACTAAATATTATCCTAGAGATATTTGATTTGATGATGCAATATTCTATAAATACACTAGTGAGGGAATGTAATCATTTAGGGAGAATTTTGAAATTAGTCTTGAAGAGTATTCCTATAAAATTTGACAATCATTGAATACAAGACATAATTTCATGATCCATTTATGGTGGTAAGTTGTTCTTATAATTCCGAGTTTTAGTAGGCAACATATCCTAGGAGCCCCCCCTGGTATGTGTTGTATTTTTGTTCAATTCTTTCAGTAATATTAATTCATGTTTGTAGATTTCTCTTTTTTTTTTATAATTCCTGTAATAAAAAAATAGATTCTGTAATTTCTTGCATACACAAAGAATTCTTGTAATGTTCCAGAGTTGTGGGAAATTCTATACACATGAATTCCAGTAATTGTCATGTATTGTAGGAAATACGATGTACAAAATAATTCTTGTAATTGTCTGAAATTGCAGGAATTCTTGTAACTTCTGTAAATACACATAATTTATGAATTTAACAGTAATATTTGAACAAGAATTATATTAATAGGGAAATCTCATTCGAGAAGTGTGATAGGTTACTTTATCATTCCTTACAAAGCATTTCTTTCGTGTATTTTTCATTAAATTTTAGAATCAGACAATGACTCATAACTTAGGGTGACTCACTCAACTCTACACTATTTGACTGAAACATAGTATGAGTACAAATCTACACTAAGTGTTTTCATCTAAACTAGAATTTCAACCAATTTAAGGTTAAACAAGTTCCTTTAGTCATGATAATATCTATTAGTCCCTAATTCATATTATGAAATTTCTTCCTTCAATTTTTCAATAGATTTACTTTTCACAAGAATCTCAAGTGACTACCAAGCTAGTTTTGCATACATAGTGCCAACATCTAATAGTTTACTTACCTTGGTTTGATAGAAAATGATTCATAATTTATTTAATTAAACTAAAACTAAAATACCTGACATGGAAGTATGTGCAATCCATGATCTAATCCAACCCATCGATGTTTCATCATCATGAAGGAATGTATTACACAAACTAGTGATCGTATGGATGGGAAAGAAGAGAAATTTATATCAAAAAAAGGTGGCGCAATGTATCTCACCACGAGAAGGATGAACACTAGAAAAAAATGATATTTTAAGTACATAGGGGTCTCAATCAACAATAGGATCACCTCCCTCCATGTTCAAAACAATTAGGAAACAATCACTCCACCTTCCAAATGAATCATTACGAGTTTACAAGGGAGAACATGGAGATATGATTCAAGAAGAGAACCAAGTTCAAGGATGAAATCAAGACTTCGGGACAAAACAAGTTCAAACATAAATATGAGGGGAATAGGTGATGAGAGAAACATAAGGGGGCTAGAGATAAATCCACCTCCAAGACCACAGAGAGGTCACATTCAATATAAAAATCATCTCAGAATGGGAGAACATAAATCGAATTAGATAGGAAGGGGAAGAAACCCTAACTACAAGGGAAAGTGAATCATCAGAGAGTATGAGACACATTAGGAAACTAAGAGAAATATGAAAGGTAAAAGAGTGATGCCATCAAAGACAACATAATTTAATGAGAAGGATAGGATCTTTCCCAAGGCACAATGAGAGGAAGAAAAGGCTCGATAATTTTACTTAAACCACTTTAAGTAAGACATGAAGGTGAATTTGGAACAATATGAGGCATGGGTGAAAAAGTGGAAGACTGAAAGGACCAAGAATGAGATCATAGAGGAAATATCCATCTAGGTGAAGGAATATGGGTTCTCCCACACTAGGGACACTAAATTACAAAGGAATATAGAGATATATTGGACCCTTAAATCCATCCTAGCACAGGTTATGGAAGATCAAAATACTCCGCAAATTTAGTTCATGGCCAAGCTGGACCAAATAGATCATTATGATGGATAAAAAAGTGGAGGCAATGGATCACTATGCCTTGAAGGTCCATTTCCTACAAACAGGGAGTCCAAGTAATGGGATAGTCCCGATGTAGAAGCAACCGACTCATATAGGCACGATAGGGGGATTGAAAAACCCCATAGAAATCATAGATGATAAGCAACAGGAGGACAATGACAAGTCTAAAGATGATTCAAAGGGAGTTGAATAGAAGACTCAACAATAGATCCATAAAGTAAAACCATGTTTATTCATGTTTTTAGAATGATTGTGTTTAGTATCTTTATCAAATATATTCTCCATAGATAAAGGCGGTTAGACAATAGGCAATTAGATATAAATCTACATAGATATGGGATGACAGAAACATGAAATTCTCTTTTTTCAAATCCTTTTAACTTGGTTTCCTATATGACAGGCTATAGGGCATGATTACTGTAACATTTTTTTTATAATGTAAATTCAGAACTTAGCATACAATTTTTTTATTATCTCCTAACCCTTTTTATATTATGGTAGTTATTTTCCTAGTTTTTAGTTGAATATTCTCAAGGCACTGGGATCCTCCATTGACATTGGTCTATCTAACTATATATATCAAGGTGCGTGTTTTGTAAGTGGCTCATATCTTAAGCTACCCCGAGGTATTGTACGAGTTCATTTCCATGGATTGGATACCACCTGTGGATTCAAGGAGTTGGCCTAAAGTGAATGGGAAATGGTTCTAAGGTGACAATGGTGCATTTTCCATGTTGTGCTTATCACAATTAACACCTCTACAAAGGATACTATTTTGGGAAGTAACACACTGCATGGCCCAAGGTTGCATGTAACTATTTAACAGAGGTTGGTGCCAACATATCCATAATCGATGTAATTTTTTCCTGATCCACTAACAAGCCTTCCTTGCACACGTCATGTCCCAATAAAGTCCCAAACGATGTTTAAAGGAGGAAATTTTTAATATTTCAGGAGATATGTAATTTCCTGCATCTATCCAACATTAACCACAATACTTGTATATGATCTTTAAACAAGTTGAACACCATCCAATAATATAAGTACATTTCCAAAAACGTGTGCATGTATTCTTAAAATATGCGATGACAATCCTAGAGAACACCATAGGTGCATTAATCACACAAAATTACATCACATTGTATGCAAATGATCCCCACTCTATGACAAATTTGTCTTCTCCCTATCTTCCTCCACGATGTGCACCTTGTGGTAGCCTGAAAATTCATCCATGAATGAGTAAGATTCATACCCACCCACATTATCTAAGACTTCATCCATAAATGGGGTAGGTAATGGATCATGCATGCAAGCTGCATTTAGTCTCCACACATGTACACAAACCCTTAAATCACCCATCTTCTTTGGCTGCACTACCATTGGGTTGATCCATTCTGATTCTTCTATAGTGTTGATGATACCTACCTCTAGAAAGTGGTCCAATTCCTTGAGCACCTTTTATTTATACTTTGGGTTCAACCGATACGGCTTCTTCTTGACTACTTTGGCATCTAGTTTTAATTGAATTATCATCTCTCCTAGGGACCTTGTGATACCCTTTGATACCCTTCATATTGCAAAAAATCCATGGAAACAAGTCTTCATATTCTTTCAAAAAGTCCACCACTTGCATTACTATTTCTTGGTCCCAGTAATCACCAATTACAACCATCTTAGGTGCTTCCTCTATTCATGTGTTATGTTTCTTCATATTTAGTGACTATGTATAATATTATGCAGTACTACTAGAAGCTTTCCCCTAGACTACACGCTCACCCTTTGTCTCATTCAAGGGTCCTCTTCCCGCGCCTCATTGTTGTCTACCTTCCAGAAGTACACTAGTTGATTTAACTTCATCATTGACTTATGGTAGGCATAGAATACCTTCTACACTGAGTCTTTAGGTTGCTGATTGAAGATAAAATTGTTTATCCTCAATAGAATATCCCTTTGCATGGCGACCTCTGACATAAACTTGAATGTTGCATATGATTGGTTGCTCATTTTTCCCTAGTCCCTAGTTTTCCTCCTAATATCCTCCTGTATGTACCATCTGTTAGGAATCATATCCATAATGTGGGAAAATATATGAACCCATTGCGTTGTAAGAATATTCTTATTTGTCTAGTGCCACTCATAGAACCAAATTTTCTCTTGGGGATCCTTGATCCCCATGTACTTGCTTATTAGCTCAAAGTTGGTCAAGGGTTGGAACCTTACTTTGATGCACTCTAATACCTAGGTCCACTCCTATAATTCTATGCAGTGTGTTTCCCACCAACAGGCATGTGTTCCATTCACTATTGTATCCATGGCCTGAATCCTTTTGGTTTCAGGCACACTGTCCTCTATTTTCACTATAAATGCATCCACTAGGCCTATCCCATCAAACTACAATAGGTCACAGAGATTTGATCCAACCCAACTCACTAATATAGTGATTCATGCACATCTCCTAGTTAACACTTCATACATGCTATTTTTCCATCGAGTCAACACATCCTTTGAGTCAATGTCATATGAGCAAATGCTCCTCCAAATCTTCTTGCCATCGACTGTTGGGTTCACATAATCCTCCTTCCATCCCGTGATGTTATAGATGTTATCAATAATTGAGCTTTTTATGTCCTTGTTCAATGGTTGATTGTATATATCACCCTTGGTGATATCTAACAAAGAAGTTACACGTAGGGTGTCTATCTCAAATAAGATATTCCTTTGTTTCAAATTAAATATGGCATTGTTATCAAATGCCGAGTCAATTCCTATTAAAGCTAGGTAGGGGTATGAATCATCCATAATTTCTATCACTTCAAAATCAAATTTTGTCTCGACCCCATTGATGTTAACTTCAACCTTCTCCAACCTGCCAATGGGATAAATCTTATATTGATTTGTGATCTTGAATTGAATGGGAGACCACATCAGCTTAGGTTTTCCGATGAACTCCCAGAACTTCTTTGCCAATATGTTCAGATCAAACCCTAGGTCCAACATAATTCCTTCCATCTCATAGCTACCTAACGCGTTTTTCATTTTTAATTCTCTTCCCATTTGCTTCCTCCTTCTAACATGGTGCATGTCTCGTTCTAGTAGTGGGGAAGAAATATAAGCTTCATTATTTCCTTCTTCAATCCATGTTGTCTATATGTTTGTTAAATTTTTATTAATTAGAGAATCACCCATTAATTTAGGACAAAAATGCAATAATTCACTTACTTGATTCTCTGAGTTGGTTTCTAGGTAAGCGGTGCATCGTGATTCATTATACACCTCACATCACAACTCTTCATCCATAGGTACCTCTTCGATCACCTTTTGTGTTTCATGCATGAACTACATTTTTTGCATAACATCAACCTTGGGAGGACCTGTCTGTGTTATTTTTTTTATCCTTCCCTGCAAATTCTTTCTTGAGAATTGATCCCCTCTATTTAGGTCAGTTCGTATGTGGATACCTTCTCGATTTAATACCTGTACATTTTCTTCTTCTTTCAGCTTCTGTTCTTCACACAACTCAAAAGTTGCCATGTTTCAATGCCCCTTTTTTTCTTCCCACTTTTCCACCAACTTTGGACAACCTTCTATGAAACGGTTTGCATTGTGGCAATATATACACAGTGCATGGGGCTTGGTATGGAACCATGACAAGTGGCCCATATCACCACAATTGAAGCATGTAGGTTGTCTACCTCCTCTCCCACTGTATCATCTACCTCTTCCTCTATCATATCCTCCTCTATGGCCTCCTTGGAAGCCTCCATGGTCTCCACCCTTATTATTTTCTTCGACCTTATATGCATCTGTAGTATGCTCCTTCATCAACTGCAATGACCACCAATTGTTTACATCATAACTCATGGAATTGTAGAACTCACAAGATGGAGTGTGTGTAGTATTTTGATATTTTTTCAGTGTCAAACAATGGGGTGGTACATGGCCCCATTGTCTATAAATATCACACCATTTAGTCCACAACTTGGTAGGAAATGGGTTTGGCGCTCTAGTCACTATGCATTTTCCTAGCGTAGGACACTTGTTCTAATGGTGAGCCTTTGCACAAGACAAGGTACACTTGACATTGTTGGGGTACATGCTCAACTACATACTTAGTGACATACTCATTTTTTCCATTATTCCTACTATTTAGGAGGGCTTCTTTTTATAAAATGTCTATTTATAACAAGTCTATTTTTAGCCAGTGGATTCCTATATGTAATACCATGGGAAAATAGCATGGGTTTCCAAAACCACGGGCTCATAAACCACCATTAGGAAAAATCCTATTTTTTTAGCTACCATTCTTGGACTATAGTATTATTCTAGGACAATTTTTCTATTATGGAATGCATGTTGAATTCATGTATATTTCTCACTAAGTTCGCATCTATATTTTTTACCTTTTCTTATTATTAGCAACTTTTGACTTAGTTAATTGTTGCTAGTGGAAGAAATTAATTTTTTACTTGAGCATGCACATGGAAAGCCCAACCTAGTGTGCATTAATCTTCACATGGAGAGTCCTATATATTGTACTCATTATCAAGGATTAATACATGGTCATTAGAGTTGGTTTCTTAGTCTCTTATTTGTGAAGATTGATTCTCTCTCTCTCTCTCTCTCTCTCTCTCTCTTGCAATTAGCTAGTGTAGTATTTCCTTATCACAATTAGGTATTGGATTGTGGTTTAATCTTACATGGTATCAAAGCCATTATTGTGAGGGAGTATTCACTTTTATTGCAGTTTTATAGATCAAATTGTACAAACCATGGAAAACTATGGATCAACCATCTTCTTCAATGATATTGACACCCTTCAACTACTTTGAGTGGAAGCCCAAGATTGAGCTTCTACTTAGAAGCAAGGGTTTGTATAGGGTCACCATGGGGACTGAGGTTGAGCCTTAATCCATAGAGAAATTAAAATACTTCAACAAAATGGATGAATCCTATGGGATACTGTGCTTGAGAATATCTCAGGATCTCCTCTTTCATGTCAATACTTGCAAGACTCCTAGCGATGTTTGGACAAGGTTAAAGGATTTTCTAGGAAACCAAGACAATCTAATAAGTCATCAACTAGAGAATGATATACATTCATTGAATCCAAGATGTTTCGAGACCCTACATGACTACTTCTGTAATTTTAATAAGAAATATGAACGATTAATATTTTCAATTCTAACCAAACTAGGGCTAGAGTATTTTGTCTGCACTTCTTCTTTTCATACTACTAGGTTAGATATGGGGTCTACATGGAAGATTCCATCCATATATGATTTCATGGAATCAATTATCCATGAGAAAAAAAATCTCATCCAAATAGGGGAACTTAAGAGTTCCAAGCCCAATGAGCTTAAAGCTCAAGGAAGTTCAAAGAAGAATAAGCAGAAGAACAAGGGTAAGAAGGACCAAGAGAACAAGAAGGAAGGTAAAAAAAGTCCACATATGAGAGTTCGAGTTCTAAGGCATCAAAAGGAAATAAGGAGAAGACAAAGTGTTCCTACTATAATATGGGGTTCCATCCTAAGAGTTATTGCATGAAAAAGACCATATATCTCATGGTACAAAAAATTGAGCAACATCACCTCAAGGATTGTATTCCAAATAATGCAATGAAAACTACATCATCAGAAAGAGGTAATGGTAATGCATTACTTTCTATTTCATCTTCTCCTAATGCTTGGGTGATTGATTCAGGGGCTACCCATCACATGGCCTCATTGGATAGAATTTTATCATACTTGGAGACTTGTTCTGGACCATCGATCTTCATGGGAGATGATTCTCCTGTTGAGGTGTGCAGTAGGGGTAGAGTTTATCTAGAATATGGATTCTTTTAGGATGTACTTCATGTTCCAAATATTTTAGTGAATCTTCTCTCCATATATCAAATCACTTATTTAGGTTCAGGGAAGAAGGTGGAGTTCAATTTGGACTCAGTTATTATTTCTGACTTGTTAGATGGTTCAAAAATCATTGTTGGTGAGGTTAATCACCATTCCAGGTTGTACACCTTCTCTCAATTCACTCAAAAATATGATTATGTATCTCTTATAACACATGCTAATGAAGAGTCTAGGTTGTGGCATGAGAGGTTTGAGAATCTGAATTTTAAATATTTACATCATCTTAGCAAGGGTGGAATGGTAGATGGATTACCCCATATTCAGTACAGAGATGGAGTTTGCTAGGGTTGCATACTAGGAAAACATCTTGAGGAGAAATTAAACATAGGTAAATCATGGAGGGAATCATCACTTCTAGTAGAGTTGGTTCATAGTGACATTACAGGTCCTTTCCCTCACCTGTTGATCAGTAAAGCTAAGTATGTTCTTACTTTAATTGATGTTTTTTTGAGATATACATGAGTCTAATTTATCAAATAAAAATATGAGGTCTTTGAGTGTCTTAAAGATTTCACGAATCTAGTTGAGTACCAAACAGGGAAGAGGATTAAGAAGCTTTATATAAAAAATGAAGGAGAGTATGTGAATAAAGGATGTTGAGAATATCTGTTTAGAATCATGTATAGAGTTGAAACACACAATTCCATATACTCCAAAGCATAATAGGGTAGCGGAGAGAAAGAACAAGACATTGAAAGAGATGGCCAACTCTATGTTGCAGGCTAGAGCACTACCTCCAAAGTTATGGGATGAAGCTATCAACTGTGCAACCTACATTCAAAATAAATTTCCTCATAAATCAGTAAAGGGAGTCATTACATATGAGGCTTGGAGTGGGAAGAAACCATAAGTCACTCACTTCAAAATTTTTGGTTCCCATGCATGGGCTAGGATCCCTTCATATATGAGGAAAGCTATGGAAGATTAGAGTAAGGAGTGTGTTATTGTTGGATATCTAGATGGATTCAAGGGATAAAAGTTATTATATACTAATTTAGATACACTATTCATTCAAAGGAGTGTTAAGTTTGAAGAAGGTCCTTCACAGGTACTTTTGGAGTAGTCCACACCTCCATATCCACCACCACTAGTTGTGGAACTTCACGAGACTTCTTCCAAAAAGATTTATGATCAGATATCATAATATGATATATCTAATATTTATGATCAGAAACAATATTTTTTTAGTTCCATAGCATCGACCACAATGGGAAAAAAAAACTCTTCAGGAAGTAGGTGATCTAGTGGGTGATCCTACCGATCCATGGAGAACTAGATCTTAGTTTGTGGAGCCTTTGCAAGATTTTACTACCATGGAGCCATTGCTGCCTATTTATTTTTATATGGTACTTGGATCAAATCCTCATTCTTATGCAGAGGCTAAAGGAAACCCCCATTAGGAGGAAGGTATGAAAAAGAAGTACAATTCCCTGATAGAGAACAACACATGGGAGTTGGTTCCTCTACCTTCCAACATGAAGCTTGTTATATGTAAGTGGATTTTCAAGGAAAAGAGGGATTCTAGTGGATATATTACAAATTATAAGGCTTGGTTAGTAGATAAATGTTTCTCACGGGTACAAGGCATTGACTATGTGGAGACTTTTTCATCAGTTGCCAAGATTGATTCCATTCAATTAGCTCTAGCTATTACAACATCTAGAAAGTGGGAGGTACACCATATGGATGTGAAGAATGAATTCTTACATGGATATATTAATGAGGAGATATATATGGAGAAACCAAAGGGATATGTTTTGGATCCATCATTAGTTTGCAGGTTGAGGAAGTTGTTGTACAGACTTAAGAAAGCACCTCAGGAGTGGTATGCCAAAATGGACTCTTATCTTCTCTCTAAAGGTTTCCATAGATGTATATTAGATCCTAATGTGTATATTATGAGGAAAACATATTTGATTCTACTGATAGTTCTATATGTATATTATTTACTCATCATAAGGAGCTCAACCTCTTCCATTGTTCCAATGAAGACCACTTTGCATGACATTCTTTCTATGACATATATGGAACTGTTACATTACTTTATTGGTCTTGAAATCATCTAGTATGATTCAAGAATAAATATGTCTCAGTCCAAGTATGCCAGATATCTACTTGACAGGTTTCAGATGATAGATTTCAAGCTAGCTCCAACACCCTTTTAGTGGGGGGTTAGACTAGACGATGTCAGTGCATCACCTTTCATTGATTGTACTAGATATCAACAGTTGGTGGGAAGTATTCTCTACCTTACACACTCTTGAATGAACATATCTTATGCAGTTGGATCGGTTTCCAAGTACATGCAAGAGCCTCATGAGATTCACTAGAAGGAAACAAAGAGGATTATCCGATATGTTAAGGGAACTACCAACTTTTGTATACAATATGCAACATGATATTCCTTAGATCTTGTTGGTTACATAGACTTAGATTGGGAAGGTGATAACACTGATCGAAATTCCACTTCAGGATATTTCCTCTACCTTGGATCGAGACTTATCTGTTGGTTAAGTAAGAAGCAATCAACGATTTCTTTATCATCAACAACGATAGAGTACAGGCGTGCAATGAATGTTACTACTCAAGCTATTTGGTTGCAACACTTTATTATAGAGTTGGGAGTTCATTTTCATTGTTCAAAAATTATATGGTGTGATAATTAGAGTACTCTCAAGCTATGTAGAGATCTAGTTCAGAGGCAACAGACCAAGCACATCGAGGTTCATATGCACTTTATTCGAGGATAGATTCAAGATGGAGTCAATGATATGCAGTTTTGTTCAACTTCAGAGTAGGTGGAAGACATATTCACAAATCCTTTCACCGAACACAATTTTGTCACATTAAGGGACATTCTAGGAGTGAGGGATACATTAGCTTAGCAGCTGAACATGTTATCATACTTTTCTTATTAGCAACATATTTTTTTTTGGGGGGGTGTTGTTCCCACTGGGTTTTCCCTCTATACCTCACTTTTGTTCAATTGTTATGCATCTATACTTGTACATGAGCACCTAACATGGCTTCATATTTTTGGGACTCATCATTCTGCACACCTTGGTTGTGTTTCAGGGGGGGTGTTGGGGTACATGCTCAACTACATACTTAGTGACATACTCATTTTTTTTCCATTTTTCCTACTATTTAGGAGGAATGTTATTTATACCAGGTATAATTTTAGCCAGTGGATTCCTATATGTAATACCATGGGAAAACACCATGGGTTTCCAAAACCATGGGATCATAAACCACCATTAGGAAAATTCCTATTTTTTAGCTACCATTAAGCAAATTCCTATTTTTTAGCCACCATTAGGAAAATTCCTATTTTTAGGAGATAATTCATATTTCCTTAATTTTAGGAGATATTTCCTATTTCATGGCTATAGAGTGCACTTTATTAAGAATATTATCCTCCTAGGGAAGTGCACATTACCCATCTAATACTTGGAGTTAACTCACTTCACTTATTTAGTGACTTTCCATAATTAGCAAATTCTGAATAGTTAGGTCTTTAGTTCTATCCTTGGACTATAGTCTTATTCTAATAGAGTTTTTAAATTATGGAATTCATGTTGACTTCATGTAGATTTTTCACTAAGTTCACACCTATATTTTTGACCTTTTATTATTATTAGCAACTTTTGACTTTAGTTAATTGTTGCTAGTGGGAGAAGTTAATTTTTTACTTGAGCATGCACTTTGAAATACCAAGCTAGTGTGCATTAATACTCATGTGGATTATATTGTACTCATTATCAAGTATTAATACATGGTGATTAGAGTTGGTTTCTTAGTCTGTTATGTGTGAAGATTGATTTTAGTTTCAATCTCCTTTCTCTCTTTTGCAATTAGCTAGTGTAGTATTTCCTTCTCACAATTAGGTATTGGATTGTGGTTTAATCCTATAGACATTCTCGCTCATCTCTTTCCCATTTTCCATATCTTGCAACTGCATATACCATGTTAGAGATTTGTCTTTGAAGGTAGTCTCTAACTGCATGATCTTAGTTGCCTCGTATCTAATGTGCTTCACATACCTGATTGCTTCACATGTGAACCAATGTTTTTATGCATCATCTATTCCCATCCCATGAAAGGATGGAAACCCGAGGGTCAAATAATCCCCCGTCTGAGTGGCCATACTTGAACTGGAACTTGATCTGGAACTTGATCCTCCTAACTGGTTTTTACTTGGGATTATAGGTGCTAACAATATTTCTTGCGAAGTTTTTCTAAATTTGATTTCTACCACACTCATGTCTTATCCTTCTATCACTTCTAATACTTCTTCCTATGTTGTTTCTTATTGATTTAAAATGCACAATGGGGGTGGTTCAAATAGAGGTTTACTCCATGCTACCTCATATTCTTTGTTGGTGAATCCAAAATATCTTCCTATATTGATCCGCGTAAGCCTCCTTATAATATCCAATATCTCCTAAATATTTGGGAGGGTACCTTCTTCACTATATTTTGCGTCACTGTCACTATTAATCTTCTCCTCATTTTCCATTCATTCAACTACATCTCTTATTATCTAAGGGGATATGACCTCCTTCTCCACAACTTTATTGCTACTTCCTTTGGTATCTTCTCTTGATACTTTATTCTCAACATCACGTCTCTTTGACAACCTCTCTTCTTCTCTTCTTCTATTAGGAACATATGTTTCTCCCACTCACCCTTCTGGCATGGATCTTCTTCTTTCGTTCATCTTAGATCACCTTGACACTCATTTTTCACCCTTTGTTCTCCCTTCTTCACTTTCCTTCTTGACTCACTTCCTCAACTAGGCTCTTCTTATGTATCTCTCATATCTTCTTCTTCTTTTCTCTTTTGGATCCATTCTCTCTTCACCTTATCTCATCATCTTCCCCCTTCTTTTCACCCCCCCTCCTTCCACGTTGGGGTTTTACATTGCCATCCTATAGGGTTCCATGTGCATCAACCCTTTCTCAACGAGCAACATATTGATCTAAAGTGGGATTTATTTTAACAATCTACCTCGAGGGTCAGTTGGAAACTTTCTTTCTACACTACTAATATATTCATTGCATTCAACCAGAAATTCAACAATGTATCCTTCTTTAAAATTTTCAAACCATAAATCAATGGCTCTGGCCCACTTATTTTCCAAAGATTTCAATCAAGTTATTTATTCTTTGTCCCAAACCAATGGTTCTTGGGATCACCACATAGATTTAATCTATATCTATCTCTTTACCCATTCATGCAACAAACAAGGAATCTTAGCAAATAAAATTTCATGTATATTTGAATATATGCACCTCTGTTTCCATCGCTCGAGGTTGATTTATATATTTTTGGTCTCCCACTATGCGAATTCACCCTCTTTATTCTATCTATCTCTTTTCTTGAAGGATTCCACATCATGTCCTTACTCCAACATGCAACACAAAATATTTAGGTCCCAACAAAGGCACTAATTTTTGGCTTAGGTTTTCAGACCTAAGGTTTGAAAGACACTACCAAAAAATACACCATCAACGTTGGCATATTCAATATTTAGGAACTAAATAAGGTCTCACTCGATATGTTCATGAGAATTACAAATACCGAACAATTGTGCATTGCATAAAGAAATATTACAAACAAGAAGAACATAGCCCATAACTGTGCATTATATTCTACCCATTCACATCAACATTCATACATGTAAATTACAATTTAAAACATATAACAAGCATTCATACATAACAAATCTCATGACATGTAGTACCAATTTAGGTCTCATTCTTTTCATTAGTCAATTGTAGATAAGCATTCAGATACATACTAATACATAACCTTGTCATAGACTCATTAGAATTGAACCAGAAACCAAAGAACTTATATATAGATCTTATCTCTCTCTCATATTACATTAACAACCCAATAACTATAATTAATAATCACAATTGAGAACCAAGGAACTCAAAAAAAAAAAACCATAATGAATTGCCCCCAACTGGTTTGTGTGCATTCCTTTTATCTCTCCCTAAGCACTACAATTATGGAAAGTATGCTAGCTCAATAAAAACCTCAAGCATGACTAATTGGTTTATTACAAAATCGATTACTAATAATTACAACTGGACATGCATGCATGATTTCTTACAAGTCCTTGTGCGGTGCCAGAGTCAGTATGCGCACTACAAAAGGTTTGGTGCAGGTGCAGTAGAGACTAGTTGGTGCACGCTGAATCGTGGCATTGTGTGGTACAAAACTTGTGGTGTGTGTAGAGATCATAACACTTTTGGCACACACACATAGTATTGCTAACAATTATGTTGCTAACATATTCATTAATTGAAAATAAATAATATATACAAAGTTTAATATGTCCAAATTACCATGGCATGATAATTAAATATTCATCTTGAAATAAAACAACATTAACCATAGTCAATTTCAGATTAATGAGGGGATCAAAATGGAGACATTACAATGTGATTTCAGATGTGGTTCATATGAAGGATATCATTTTCTCTACATGTACTTGAGATACCTTAACTATCCCCATTAAATAAACCCCATGGAACTAAAATGTCAATGGACAAGTTTGTTAAAGTCCTAGCCACCTTTTGAGATGGAACCTTCCAACATTCTCTATAAGAAATTTTTATACTATGTAAAACTCGAGAAATTATCAAATACTTCTCCTAAAAAATCATTTTTTTCTTGGCGATCCAAAATCACCATATCACAAAACATGGAAAGTATTTATGGTCACAGTCGTATTTACTTATAATCCAAGTTCAAAACAATCCAACAGAGAATTTTTATCCCACAAAAGTATTCCATTGACTACCTGAATCACCTATTTCCAAACAAATTTTGTAAAGGGAAAAGAAGCAAAAACAGGATCAACACTCTCACTATCCTATTTACAAATAACACATTATTAGGACCATTCTATTTTCTCTTGTGACTATTGTTCCAAGTAAGAATCTTATTTGATAAAACCAAGAAAATACAAATTCTTGTATTTATGTGTTTCTAATTTCCAAGCAAAATTCCACCACCATACCCTTTCCCTACTTAAGGCTTCTTCAATTTTAGCTTCATACCCTAACTTTGTAGTTAGGATTCTAATTGGTTTATTTCTAAACCATTTTATCGCCTCTTCCTGGTCCTGCAACTCTGCAGAATTATGCTTAAGAAGGGATACATAATTTGTCCATTCAACTGCCTAGGGTCCACACAAATTCAAATCCTCAACTGATTTCCATCCCTACATGCACCCTCCACACACCTCATGAATTAAAGCATTTGTAATATTTAACAAACCTTCAACATGAAGTGATTCTAAAAAATGAGGAGATAACTTGAAATTGAAACTACAAACAATCAAAGGGTCTTCATATTGTCTTAATTTATCCCCTCTTCCAATATTCCACGATACCCATTTTCTTATTATTGGGAAATCCTTGACTAGTCCTTTCTAAACCATAGAAGCTCATCTAAATAATGTTTTTTCATTTCTAATCCAATCTTCAAGTAACAAACCTATAAGATATTTAGTCTTCATCACCTTAGTCCATAATACTTCAATGAAGAAGAACCTGAACAAAATTTTTGTAGCTAGAGCCTAACTAAAGGCATATATATTCTTTAGACCCCACTTCCCAACCTCTTTCTACCTACATAATTGACCCCACTTGACTAGGGTTATGCCTTTAGTTTATTTCTTAGTTGTCTAGAGAAAACTAAATAACTTTTTTTCTAATATTGTCAATAATTAATTGAGGAACATGGGAAATAGAAAATGAATATCCATGGATACTTTCCAACACTGACTTAGTCAAGACAAATCTTCCTTTTTGAAACAACCATCTATGACACCACTAAGAAATCCTTGCTTCTATTTTCTTGAACTACCAAAGCCAATTTGAAAATTTATAGTATTAGGTTTGAGATTAAACCCAAAATATTTTATTCCATGGTCTACTGAAGTTGAAGAAAATGAAAATACTTGGAATATGTATCTTTCTAGGTCATCCCCTTAATGTTGGAAATTGTGTTGTAATTGATGTCAAAGGATGTCATTGATATCACAGGAAGGGGGAGATTGAATGTTATCAATAATAAGAGGAGACTAAATGTAAATTGATGAACCTTTGTGTATGTGTTGTTAAATTCTGCAAATAATTTTATTTTACGCCGAAGAAGAAGTGATTGTGTGACAATACAATAAAGTATGTGCAAAATATTAACAAAGAATGACAATTGAACATGATCTAGGAGAAATAAGAAATAAAGGAATTAAATGACCCTAAAAATGATAGGTCCAAGGACCGAACTAGAAACACAAATCCATGGACAAAAAAAAGAAGAAGAGTTAAGTGTTGAGCTTGCATTGAAGGAAAGATGATAGTAAATAGTCGATTCAAGTAAATTCAGACTGAGCATGAATAAAGAAGTCGTGCAGCTGGAAGATGGAAGATATGATCCCATTATAGGTTTGGGAAACAATAAGTCCATTAAGGGAGCTAGAGTTAAAGTCTGAGGGAACAACATAATTTTTTTGCAAAATGATATTTCCCATATTTGTTGGGAAAACATAGTTCAAAAGGTTTTTATTGAAAAAATAAAACCACATAGTTTGAATATGAATGACGAGCTACAAAATCCTATGTGAAATGTTAATTTATTTTTTTAAAGAACAGTGGACCCAAAACAATATAAATCCTGAAATTTCATATCCGAAGATCAATGGTTAGACCAAATATTGAGGTTTGAGACTTGGTGGGATAGCTCAACCACATCAGTGCCATGATAGCAACCTTATCACTGCCAAGTGTCCAGTTTTATGAATGCCACATCAGTGCCATGTGTCCCGTCAAATGAGTGCCACATTAGAGGGAGAGATGTCGGTGCTATAACAAGCATCGATGTAGATTCCACGTACAATACCACGTATCAGGACAATTGTCGATGACATGTCATCTAGTACAAAAGAAGATGTCCACATGGTAGCCACCTCATCTGCAACATCAACACAAGATATTTGGGAAAATGACTAAGTATCAAAGCATAACCTAGATAGTGAGAATGACAGAGAATCGACTAGAATATGTGAATAAATGAACTCAAACCCACAGACCCATGAACCCATGGTGAGATCTTGAGAAATGGCTAAGTACAAAAAATCAGTCTAAAGAAGATGAATAATTAGGCAAGTATCGTAGATATTTCGTCCTTGGTAAGAACTCTAAAATTGACTAAGTGAAAAAATGAAGTGAAGATAATGAGCATGATAGAGAATCGAGAGCATGAGAAGAAATGAGTGCAAATTTGTAGACCCGTAGTAGGATATAAAAAAATTGACTAAGTATCGAGGATCGGTTGGAAAGACTAGGTCATGAATAAGAGAAGAATATAACTGTACCGCAGACCCATGGTAGGAGTTTGAAAATCGACTAAGTGTCAAGAATCGATTAGACCACCCAGGAGGTAGCCACTTGTCACAAATTGGAAAACTCAGGAGGTCACTACATGTCACAGTTCAGATGGCCCCGATGGTCAAAGATATGATGACTCATAATGTCTCGTAGACTAACGGTGAAATAATTAGAGTCATTTCTAAGTATAGGTGCAAAGTGAGTGTGGTGGAATGAAAATGTGCATTCTAGAGGTCGTAGAAGTATGAAAATATATGGCATAGACTCATGGAGAAATGATTGGAAATGTATCTAACTATAGGTGCAAAATGAGTACGATGGAACTTGAGGGTGTAATTTGGAGGTCGCAGAAGTTTCAAACAAAGAAGAGATATTCCCTAGACCTGCGGTGAATCCATCGAGACCTGGATCAGTTGTCAAGATTAATCTGAGATCCACATCGAACGACTACTATTCATTGTGTTTTCATTGCATATTTTGATGGGTAGAAAATGGATCAACAACCATGATTTATTTGAGAAGGATATTTGACAACTATCAAAGTATGTGCCATTGGAGAGGTTCTGGTCATAGTGGAATTATTTATGAGTGGATGGGTTTCGACAGATGAATATTTGAGGGTCAATGAGAGGCCGATAGGATGACATCTGGATAGCTCAAGAATATGAACTACTCGGAGGTCCCAATGAACGTGATAGCATAATCGATGATGGAAATTGAATGGAGGTCTATATCGGATGATGACTATGTAGTGTGGTTACATTTTTTTTTCGATATGCTAAAAATAGATCGTCGATCAAGATCAAATCAGGGACAGATTGGATGGATGTTGAGAACTGATGGTGTATTGTGTGTTTTTTTGGACATTGAAATAAATCAACGATGGGTATTGAATCTTAATGAGATATGATGGCTGCTAAGTGTTGAATTTTTCACTATGATATGTGAATAGACTGCGTGAGAGGGAAGGTGTCTGAACTTGTTTGAAAGGATCTTTGAAGCTAAATTTTGAGGAATAAGTAAAGGGAGTTGGAGCTGACCCCATGAAACCTTTTATGTAGAAAAATCATTGAGCGCATGAGATGTATAAATAAAAATTCCCAAATCACTTTGAAAAGTGAGTGTATGGATGGAAGTGAGTAAGTGAGGATTATGGAAGATAAGCTCTAAGGTTGGAGGTTTCAAGTATGACTACAGAATAAAAGGAAGATAATGTAATTGTCAAGGGTGGTCAAGAGGTGTAAGGACAAAAGGAATGTTTATAGGTTCTGAATAGTAACAACAAAATATAGTGCATCATATTTGAGCAGATGAAGACTTGAATAAAATAAATGATTTGGTATTGATGAAAGCTTGAGGAGATTGATGTTTCTAGTGAAATTGATATACATAGGAACTATTGATTTGGTTCTTAGCTAATAGGTTGGTACCTGTAAACATCATTTCCGAGTTGGTTCTCAAGAAAGGAGATTGGTGTCTCCTGCAAGTTGGTGCTTGCAAACATCATTTTTGAGTTGGTGCTCAGGAAAGGAGATCAATGTCTCCTGCAGGTTGGTTCCTACAAACATTATTTCTGATTTGGTGCTAAGGAGAGGAGATTGGTGTCTCCCGTAGGTTGGTGCCTACAATATTTTATAAAAAAAAATTGTGGTTTTTTCCCATTTAGGTTTCCATGTTAAATATCTGTATATTGTGGATAATGTTTTTGTATGTATATTTCTCATTAACTTCTTATGAATGGTGAAGTAATAAATTAATAAAGATTGTAAGAAAAGTAAATATAGTCTTATATTGATTCACCCACCTTCTCAGTATATGTAAGTGTGACAACAATTGGTATCAGAGAAGGTTCCTTCAAAAAAATATAACTACTAGAAGGTGAATCTGTAACATCCCCAACCACCAATAGGCCTGGGGATGCTACCTGCAAGCCCACCCTTGGACTTCTTTCTAATACCGATACCTTCTTTATTTATTAAATATGCATAAGATAAGAGAATTAATGACATGCATAGTAATATCCAACAAGCATGCATGTTCTAAAGATTCAATTAACGATAATTAAATATACATCGGAAAAAAATTCATACATAGATAATAATATCACAACGGAGAGCACTTGTCTTTATGAAAGATGAAACAAACTGGTTGCAGACCAAGGACGTTCCACCCAATCGTAGACACTACTACTCCAAATCTCAACAACAACGTCACCCTCAAGCCAGGGCTATGAATCCACAAGGACATTTCTAGAGTGAACTTGGCTTCCCAAACCAGTTAGCTCGCAAGCTATAATAGGCTTCCCAACACTCACAACAATACAAGTACCCAACTCTCTTCTACTGAGCTTGCACCACCCGAGAGAAGGAATCTCCACCTTTCTCTGCCATGCAGTCCCTCAGGCAGTCCTTCTCCTTATTCGGGCCTCCAACACAACTGGTCCAAAATCTCAATGCTGGAACTCTCAGGACTTGTAGCTATGAGCCATGATGGATACAAGCCACTGCATATCATACATGCAGGCCTCAAGGCACTACTGGATCACACCAACGACCAATACATCCAACTATCCCGTGGCTAATTCTTTCGCAGTTCGGTCCCCTTCCCAAGACCAATATGTAGGTGAGGATGGATGGAGGAGGTAGGTAAGTGCATGTGAGTACATGAGGGTAAGAATGAGGTAAAACAAAGGTGACGGAGCGTACAAGCCAATGAACAACCCCACAATCGGACCAGGGGCGGGTTTAAGTATGTTCGTTGGGAAATCAATAACCTCCTAACCTCCCCAAGAAGCTCACATAACCGATTCCTCCCTTTAGGAAAAGGGTAATTAACATTTAGCCTCTCAATCCCCCTCTCTCATGGAATTGTAGCCCCCTATAACTCTAGTCCTTGTCCGTCTAGCAGCCAATGATGTATTTATTATTAATAATTATAAAAACATTACATGTCTTGGGAACATTAGCCTCTTAATAATTGTTTGAGCACTCTGGCCTCCCAACATTGTAACAATACATTATTTAAAATGAGGGTTCAAAACATGGGGTGTTACATCCCATCCCTCTTATTTTGGCACTGTCCTCAGTGCATATACAAAATAGAGATCAAAATATCAAATTTATTCAAAAAGATGCAGGTACTCTGCCCAAATGGCATCTTCATGCTCCCAGGTAGCATCTTCAGGACCGTAGCAGGTCCACTGAACTTTTACTAGCCCTATAACTCGATTCCGAAGCATTTTTACCTTTCTGTCTAATACCCATGCTGGATGAACCTAAAATTCTCCCTCTATCTCTACCTGAATCAAATGCCAATCAATAACATGGTTAGGATCATGTACATATTTCTTTAGTAAAGATACATGAAATACATTATGCACATTCATGGAAGTAGGCAATGCAAGCATGTATGCAACTGGACCTATTCTATCCAATATTCCAAATGGACCGCAGAATCTAGCTGCCATCTTTGTACAACTACCCAATTTCAAAGAGATTTCTTGGGCTTCACTTTCAAAAGTACATGCTCCCCTACATTAAATTCTCTAGTTCTCATGTTCTTGTCTTCAGAAACTTTCTGTCTATCCTGATCTGCCTTTAAATTCTACTTAAACTTGACCACTTGGTCTTCCATTTCCTTGAGAAACTTCGACGGAAATACCACTATATCTATTGGGTTGTCCCAGCTCACTGGAGTATTGCATTTCCTACCATACAAGGATTCAAATGGGCACATTCTCAATGAAGCTCGATACCCATTGTTATATGAAAACTTGACCAAGTGTAAGTAATCTTCCCACTTAGATGGCTTATCCATCACATAAATTCTCAACATGTCTTCAATTATTTGATTGACTCTCTATTTTCCCATCTGTCTGGGGGTGATATGTTGTACTAAAGTTTATATTTGTGCCAAATCCTTTAAACAATCCCCTCCAGAAGTTGGAGGTAATCTTTGTATCTCTGTCCGAGACAATTGTCCTAGGTATGCCATGCAACCTAGCAATTTCCTTCATGAAAATTTATGCAATGTTAGTTACTGTATGCGTTGTATTCACAGGAAAAACATGAGCAACCTTTGTTAATCTGTCAACCACCACCATGATTGAATCATGTTTCTTATTCTTTCTGGGTAATACTGTGATGAAATCCATGGTGATCACTTCCCATTTCTTCTCTAGAATTGGCAATGATTGCAGCAAACCCGTTGGGTGCCTATGCTCAACCTTCACCTTCTGACATTCCATACATCAAGCGATGTAATAATCAACATCCTTCTTCATTCCCGGCCAAAAGAACAGGCTTCTTATTGCTGTAATTATTTTCTGGTAACTGGGATGTCTAGCATAAGGAACATCATGCATTTCCTTCAGTACCACATTCCTCAGTTCTTCAGAACTAGGAACATAGATTCTGTTTTTATGCATGAGAAATCTGTCTTCCTTTATCTCGTACTCCTTTATTTTCTACTGTACATCTTATTACTTTAAGTTTTCCTTTACCTATAGGTAATACTGATTTATAACAAGACCATCTAAAATTATGCTCTTCAATTCTAACAGATGCATACTGACAACAGTAGCATGCATGAGATGCACTCTCCTACTAAGTGAATTGGAAAATTTATTCTCCTTCCCCTTGATATTCTTGATATCGAAGTCATACTCACTTAAAAATTCTAGCCATCTTGGTTTCCTAACATTCAAGGTCGGTTGTTCAAAAAGATACTTCAGACCAATGTGTTTTGTCCTTAATTCGAATTTCTTTCCCAAGAGATAATGTGTCCACATCTTCAAGGCGTGAACAATGGAAAGAAGTTCCAAGTCATGCGTGGCATAGTTCCTCTCGCGTTCCTTAAGATTTTTGGATTCATATCCAATGACATGTCCATTTTGCATTAGGAATCCCCCAAGTCCTTCCTTACAAGCATATGTACATACCACAAAACTTTCATTTGGGTCAACAATCTTTAACACAGGTGCACTAGTAAGTAATTCCTTCAACAGATTAAAATTCTTTTCACACTTGAGTGTCCATTCAAATTTAGTTCCCTTCTTTTCCAAAGAAGTGTTGGGATGGGAAATCTTAGAGAACCCTACTATGAACCTTCTGTAATAGCCAGCTAATCCCATAAAATATCTGATGTCTGACACATTTCTAGGTGTTGGCCACCCTCTAATGGATTCGATCTTCTCTAGATCTACTGCTATGCCCTGCTCTGAAATAATGTGTCCCAACTAATGGATCTGCTTTTGATAAAAATAACACTTACTCAACTTGACATACAATTGATGTTCTCTCAGTACTTACAATACCAATCTTAAGTGATAATCATGCTCCTCTTCAGACTTAGAATAGATAAGTATGTCATCTAGGAATACTATGACAAACTTGTCCAAATAATTTCTGAATATGTCATTCATTAAGAACATGAAGACAACTGGTGTATTGGTTAGTCCAAATGGCACCACTACAAATTCATAATGCCCATACCTGGTCCTAAATGTTGTCTTATGAATGTCTTCTTCCTTGATTCTTACCTGATGGTATCCTCTTAGCTAATCAAAGAGGTAATCAATTCAGGGTAGTAGATACTTGTTCTTTATAGTGTACTTGTTCAGTTGTCGGAAGTCAATACACAACCTCAATGTTCCATCCTTCTTTTTGACAAAAAGTATTGGTGCTCCCCAAGGTGAAACACTTGGACATATGTACCCTTTCTTAAAAAATTCCTCCAACTACATTTGTAATTCTTTTAACTCTGGAGTGCTCATTCTGTAAGGTGTTTTTGACACCAGGGAATCTCCTAGCACTAAATCAATTGAGAAATCTATCTCCCTTCTTGGTGGAAATCCGGGTATTTCTTGGAATATATCTTCAAATTCCTGTAGTACTAAGAAATATTTGAGGCATGGCCCCTTTGTATTATATGGCTCTTCCACATGAGCTGCATATAGTTGACATCATTTTCTAAAACATTTTTTCAGCTATAAGGCTAAAATCTCCCTTATAGAGATGGGTCTTGGAACTCCTTTCACAGTGCTCTATTTTCCATTTCCATCAAGACATGTAAATGTCTTGTTATGACAATGTAGGACAACATGATGCTTGTCCAACCAATCCATCCCAATCAGAACATCATAAGACCCCAATGGTATGATAATTATATCCATACTAGTATTCACACCATTAAGACTTTTGGAACAACTTCTGACCATATCATGGATTCTTCTTTTGGTTCCAGTTGCTAATTGAACCAAACTTCCTTTTCCAAGTTTACTTTTATCCAAATGTAATATATCCACTATCTTAGGATCAATGTAACAATGACTTTATCCTGAATCAATCAAAATAGCAACAAGTTGATTTATGATCTTACCTTCCACCTCTATCATATTGGACTGGTATTCTGCTTGTCGATCATTTAAAGCTACATATATTATTCCCATATATTCAACTGTTGTAGCCTCTTAGACATTATGCATAGCCTTGGCTTTGTCTTTTTTGTGCGGACAATCCTTGTACAGGTGATCTTTCTCGCATCCCCAACATTGGATTGGTGGTCTTCCCCTTTTTCCCAAGGAATCTTATTTCTTGAAATCT
Source organism: Picea abies (assembly GCA_900067695.1). Taxonomy (NCBI): domain Eukaryota; kingdom Viridiplantae; phylum Streptophyta; class Pinopsida; order Pinales; family Pinaceae; genus Picea; species Picea abies. The sequence goes on along the minus strand of CBVK0101124816.1, from coordinate 3,765 downwards.
CCCTTAGCATAATGATCTTGATGATTTCTATTAGGCTCATTCTGATTGAACAAAGGTTTGAATCCTTTCCTCCTCTGGTTGGACTTCACATTTTTCTTGTCCTTCCAATATTTCTGCAGGGATTCTCTTCCCTGGCCTTGCTCATATAGGTATTTATCCTTCTTAATGGCCTCAGTCAAGGTCTTGGGTTCATCATGTTTGAAAACACAGGTATTCCAACAGAGGATGAACTCCTTCAGTAACCACTCACATAACCAGATCAAAGATCAACACACTGATGTTTTGACGTGGTAAAACCTCTACGGGGAAACATCCACGGCCCCAACCAACGCGGCCACTTGGAGCAGTTTATTAATGCAAAGAAAAATATTACAAAGAGATTTTACAAGAGAGTTTCTCACAATCGATCATCGAAAAAATACCCTCCATGATATTTAAATAGAGATCATAGACCAATCGGGTGTCAAGCCATGGATCAATGGCCATTAATATTGAGGAGAGTGTTAGTATACAGATACAAAATATTCAATTTTCGCCTTGTTACAGGAATGGGGTTATTCATGTAGCACCGAAAAGTGTTGTTCCAATTATACAGAGGGTTCTCCATGATAAGAAAATCACTTAAGAAACAAAGTACTTGTCATCTTGAGGGAGATACAACTATAGATGAAATCTTGCATGGTCATCAACTAATGTACACTTCATTGTCCCAAGATGGACAAGAAGTGAAATTGGTTCAATCACTAATACCAATTTGGGAGGAAGATTTTTCAAGGTCAGATTTTCATACAACTATGGAAAAGTTTGAAGATCAGAAACCACCTCCAGAGAGAGTATTGAAAACCCTCTTTGCATGGATAGGAATATGAGTGTGTGTTATCAAAACTTGTTGTTGAGGGTGAATCCTGAGCCAAGTCTTTTGCCAGCTTCTACAAGCTATTGTCATTTGACAAAATTTCAAATTTTGGCCAAGTTGGCTTTCTAGAAAACCTTCAAGTGCTAAACAATGACCAAGAGCATATGATCCAAACAACTGCACAATGGAAACAACAAGAGTTAGCTTTAAAGCACAAATCATAACACAACATCAAGTTTTGTCAAATGTTTTTAATTTATATCTCTATCATATTTTATTTTGGGCAAATTTTTGTAAACATGAACAAATAAAATTTTTTGGGCTTTTAAGCCAAAAGTTAGTGTTAGGGTTCTATTTACAAAAATATTGGCTTAAGCCCATCATGCTGGAAGTCAAATCCTAGGGACCAAACACCAAACCACAAGGGAGCCCTCAAGCCTAGTGCCCAAGCACTATTTTATTTGTCTCTTTGGGCATGTGGGATATTGCCCACTAAATAAATAAACAAAAACACATAGAACACCCCAGTCCGAGTCCAGTTGTCAAGCAGTGAGAAAACAGGAAATGCCCAGGTGTGATATGCATTGTGCCACAAAGGGTGTCTGGTCAGTATTATTATTAGATGAAAATCCAAATGCAGCAGCTTGATTTCACATAAATATTCAATTTTTCAAATGCCAAATGTCTGATATCAAATCAAGGTAGCCAGTTGTGCAATTTGCAGGCAGAAGAGTTCAAAGCGCCAAAGTTCCATGAGGAGATGCTAAAAGAATAAACGAATTTGAAATTGATGGACGAATTCGACATCCAAACATTGTAAAACATCGAGCATATTATTGAGCAGTCGATGAGAAGTTGTTGATCTGTGATTTCATTCCAAATTGAAGCTTGGCAATTGCATTGCATGGTAGATCAGACCATCCAATTATACCTTTTCCATGGGCATCTTGGATTAAATTTATAAGGGAACCACACGCATTTTGTTCTATTTGCATGAGTGTAGTCCTTGTAAATATGTAAATGGAGACATTAAGCCCACAAATATTCCGTTGGATAGTAATATGCAATAGTATGTCTCAAAATTTGGCTTGGGTCATCTCATTAACATTGCAAGAAGTGGAGTTGCAGCTCAACAAAGTGAAGAGGCCTCAAGGGACAATAGAATGAAGCATCAACAATGGCTCGACCAGAGAGGGTTTCCCATAAAAAATAGAATCTTGTTTAACTGCAGCAGTAGTGAATACTTTGCCAGTAGATAGGGGCAAGAGACCCCGGTCAAATTTATCACCTTCATATTTTGATTTATCAGTGACTAACAAAGCTTCAGTAGATTCTACTCAAATGAATAGGTTTCCAAGGGTCTTGCAAGGTCAAGAGGTCATAACCTTTGGGAAATATTTGGGTGACAACGACATGGAAAGTGGTCAAAAGATGGTTGTATGGGGATTAAAGCTAGATGATGTTAAAGAAGAAGGTATAGGTTGTCAAAGAAGGATTGGGGATCTCTGTGTTTTCTATATCTGCAAAGAAGAAAAAGTCATCCATGAATAGTTTGATTGGTTCTGTCGAGACAAACAAATCACCACTCATCCCCGTTGATGGGCAACATGAAAATATTGATGCAGGTTGGATGTCTTTTGGGAGATTCATTCTGGACCTGTTTAGGTTTGCAATAGAAATCATAGGTGGTACCTATGCTTACCTCAGGGGTTTTCACTGGAAGAAAGAAACCTCAAAAGAAAGGATACTATTATTAAGACATACATGACTACCCTCTCTTCAAAGATTGCAAATTGATGAAAACACATGCTAGCTGAGATTGCTATCAAAACAATGCTTGTTGTTGTAGATTTGGAAAGGAAGGATGATAATTTGGTTTTGATTAATGTCAAAAGGGAAGTTGGTGGAAGGATGGAAGATACATAACTGGTTTTTGGTATTATAGTTTATAAAGATATGAGTCATTCACAGATAACCTAGAGGATCCTTTTGACAGAAAGCATAAAGGCACGAAATAATTTGATTCAAATTCCAACAAGTTAAATGAATAGATGGCATCCAACAAAGAATATTATACAAATCTCTTAGGTACAATTGACAACCAGGTGGCAGGGTAGATGGCAATCAGAGATATCATCTCCATATTTTCAGCAGTAAGTCAATTAGTTCCACATCTCCAGATTTTAAGGACATAGATGGCGAGGCATTTGACTTAATTTGTCCCATATTTCTTGCATAATATCATAGATTGGTTTTTATTTTTAGTTCATTGTTATGATTATTTCCTAGCAGATAGGAAGAAGTTGTTTATTGTATCTTTCTATTTAAGACAACATTTTGTAACTCAACAGGGGACCTGAGAGGGGAATTTGGGCAGAGGCCTGTGTAGGAATTATTGTAAGCCTATGGGAAATTTTATTAAGTATTCATTCCTGACATTGAACATCCCAATGAATTGTGTTGTCAGATCATGATCTTTTAATTTTCCATTCTACTTTTCCTCTTGCTTGAATGAGTTACAGACATTGAGAATCAATGACTGTCCATAAACAATAGATTATTGAGCAACAAGATTTGTTGTGATATGCCTGTTGCTTGTGTGCTTTATACAAGTATCCGTCAAATCCATTTTGCAGAGAGAATATCTGTTTGGTGAATGTTCTACTATTTTTCACATTCTCCATTCTTCCATCCACCATCATATAAGTATTTTGTCTGATATGCAGTTCACTGGCCTTCAATCTAATAAGGTGTTTACTTGACTCCATGCCCAATGGTAAATCTTCGATCTAAAGTTAGTTTATTTCCCTCTTCCTTCCTGATTCAGTCTCGTCGATCCATCAAACCAAACCATAATCTAATTTCCATCTACAAAAAATATTGCAATAACTAAGTGAGATCGGAAGAGC
>CBVK0101124806.1:0-14416 GCA_900067695.1 Picea abies | reverse complement strand
AACATTACTAATATAATATGGCCCAATTAAGGGGTAATGAGCCAATATTAGGGCTTAACACTGTGATCTGAGTGTAGCCCTTAATGAACTTCCTGTAGTATCCAGTATGTCCCAGCGTAGTGCACAACTATTTGACTGAAGTAGGAGGGGTTAGATCGACTATAATGGAAATCTTGGATGGATCTACCAACAATATGGCACTATGCAATATGGATGAAATATTGGATGGATCTACACGCAATATGGCCCAACAACACGTTGAAGGGTGAAAATAATATGCACTTTTTCATGTTCAAGGCAATTTGACATTGCCTGCACTTATCCAACATTAGTCTTAAACATTCAATATGATTTTGAAAAATGATGAAAACAATCAAATCATCGAAGTATGCTTCCAGAAATTTATGTAAAAACTCATTAAACGCTTCGACCACCACCGTAGAAAATATGGTTGGTGCATTCTTCAATCCAAATGGCATCACTGTATACTGGTAGGATCCCCATTTTGCTGCAAATGTGGTATTATGGCGATCTTCCTTGGCAATCCAGATCCGATGGTATCCTGAAAATTCACTTGTAAAAGAATATACCTCATGTCCTCCTACATTATCTAACACTTCGTCAGTGAATGGTGTAGGGAATGGGTCATGCAAACATGCATCATTCACCTTCCTAAGATCTACATAGATCCTGATTTCTCCTGTCTTCTTATCTTGTACCACCATAGGGCTAATCCATTTTGATTCTTCAACAGGTTCTATGATTCCTACTTCCAACATTCGGTCAATCTCGATCTTCACTTTCTCCTTATATTTAGGGTTCAATCTGTAGGGTCTCTGTTTGACTGGCCTTGCATCTAGTTTCAAAGGGATCCTCATCTCTCCCATAGGTTCTTTAATTCCCTTCATATCAGTGAACTTGGTTGGAAACAAGTCCTGATATTCATGCAGTAATTCTGTGATCTTGTTAGTAGTGGTACCATCCCAATAGTCTCCAACATTTGCAATATTTGGTGTATGTTATGTTCCAATGTTGAATTTTTTGATTTTGATTGGCTGTCCAACAAAAGGTAGTCTGACTCTTGGTCCTTCTACATCTCTTTGGCCTTCTGTTTCTGTGATGTTCACATTCTTAGGATCATCGTCTTCAACAACATTGATATATTAATAGCCTTGCAACTTCTAAAGAGGCATATTCCATTCATCCTCTTCTTTCTCCAAAGGGAGGCTAGGTGCCTCCTCAAACACTTTCGTTCTTACAACCTGTAATGCCTAATCTACTGTAGGATATTGGCTTTCAAACAAAAAGGTAGTTACAAAGTTCTGGGTCATACCTTCCCAATCTGCAGTGATGAGGCATGTTCTGCTTGAAGATACCCACTGATCTTGAGGAATGTTGCTCCAGGTTTCCTCACAACTTCCCACATGGTCCTTCAGACAAATTTGACCTGTGTACCTATCTTCGCATCCTTTTACTTGTTCCGAAAATCATGCTGTCATCAAAGTGAGACATTGTACCTAGTCTATAATATTGTTTTTGTGTGTCCCCCACCATCTTGCTGGACTTGATTTCAGGGCTTCATTCATTGCTAACAATCTTTGTGGTAGTGGTACAATTTCTTCAAAGTCCAACAAGAATGCTTCTAAATGATTCAGACCATCAAAGGTGTGCAAGTTACTACTGTTGTACCAATCCATCGGAATTCCCTGGTTAATCTAGCACATCTCCTTGTAGATACTTCGTACATTTTATTCTGCCAGTTCTCTAGGGCTTCTTCTAAATATGATGAGCATGCGCTGTCACTTTTCCAGCTCAAATTCCCATCTGCTGTAGGATTAATGTAGTCCTGCTGTCTGGCTGTCAATTTGTATATGTTTTCTATTTCATATGCGCGGTCTTCTTCTCTGATGGGTTCTGTGTATCTCTGACCTTCATCGAGATCCAAAGGTGAAATGAACCTAAGGTCATCTCTTTCAAACATGATTCTTCTTTTCTTTAAATCAACCACAGTGGAATTATTGAAAGCCCAATCAATTCCTAACAACACAGGGTAAGGAAAACTATTATCAACTATCTAAATCACCTCAAAGTCTACAAACATCCTTACTCCATCGATGTCCACAGGGACACGCTCCCATCTTCCAAAGAGGCTTACAACGTGTTGATTATCCATCCTGAGCCAGATAGGAGAATAGATCAACTTCAATTTTCCCATCAATGCCCAGGTCTTCTTCGTCATGACATTGACCTCCAACCCTAAGTCGAGGACCACATAGTCTATATCATACTCTCCAATCTGAGAATTAAGGTGTAGTTATTTATTTGTCCTTATAGTCTTGGATAGTTGATGTACTACTTTATTCAACAAAGGATATACCCTTCCTATCTCATACTGTCTGACCAAATTTTGTATTTCTTGTATGGATTTTTCATCTTTAATCAACTCAATACACATATACAAGAAACTGACAAGTTTACTCACCTCTTTTTCTTCTCCGGGTGAAGTAGACTGATCAAATGCTAGAGGCATTCCATATTCTCTTACTTCTATTTGAACTTTTGATGAAGAGGCCTAATCTCTTCCAAATTCCTTTCTTGCTTCCTCAAATATCTGCTTCTCTTTCCTTGGGTCAAATTCTTGTGTCTTCTCTATAGCTTTCCTGACTCCTGATTCTTCTGTAGTCTTTACCTAGATCACTCTGTCTTCTCTTGTGACAACACCTCCTTGTGTGATAACAACGACTCTGGGATCTGCTCCATGAGGTTCTTCTTTGATTAGTTGTATTTTCTGATTTCCTCCTCGTTTCTCCTGAAGCTTAGCCAACAATGCCGGACATTCCTCAATAACATGCTTGAATGAATTGCAGTAGCTTCAAGTGGTACAAGGTTTCTGACAGTCCCTTGCCAACTGTCCTAGCTGTGCACAATTATAATAGATGATCTGTCCTCAACCTTGACCCATACCTCCTCTTCTTCCTCTTCCTTATAATCCACCCCGAGGATTGAGGTTTCCTCTCCCAGGGGAATTATACTGCACAGTGCTTCCTTATCGTTGTACTTCACCTTGAATTTTGTATATATCCCTTGATATTTCATGCATGAGATCGTAAGCCCTACAATCCCTGTCATCGTGTCCTACTAACTTACAAAATGTGAAATACATATTTGTGGGTGTCTAGACATATTTTTTCAGATAGCAACATTCACCAGGGCGATGTCGATTTCTACATACCTCACTCCAGTGTAGGGTAACTTGCTTCAAAGGGATTGTAGCTCCAGAGGCCAAGTATTCCTGAAATAAGGGACAATGTTCCTTTTCATGGCCTTCTCATTTGCTTCTGATATGCGAGATGTCTTCTCTTTTATATTTTCCCTTGTCTTTCTTCATATCTTTGACCTGTAGAGACAAACTAGTTAGTTGACTCAATATTTGACTCATACCTGAGCTAGATTCTCCCATAGGGGATGATTATAATTTCATGGCGATCTCCAGTGCTTCAGCCTGTAAAGTAATATTTTGTTGCATAAGAGTAAATATGATGTGTGGCACGAGGGAAACAATGAACCATTCCTTGTTTTGCTCATCTGGGATCTAAAACCTCAAATGGCCTGTCAAGGTCTTAAATCTCTGATCAAACTCCCACACAGGTTCACCTATTATCTAATTGATTTATTTTAGTTCTATAATGTACAACAACTCTGATTTAGGTTTCGTGAATTCGGCAGTTAGCGCAGACTTAATGGTATTCAACAGTTTAGGTGTAGCTCCATGGAAAAATTTCATGTACTATCTCAGTGCACGATCTCTTAGGGTATTGCTGAACTGATCCTGTTTGACAACTTCATCGGTTATATTCTTAATACTCCACACATATTCACATAGAAACTAGTGCTAATCAGGGTCTTCAGATCCATCTCCTCTAAAGGTGGGTAACCTCATCTCATCTGCTATAGATCTTCATAGGTTTCCTGACTAAGTATGTGGTGGACTTCTAGTGATAGTGCTCCGAGCATTTTGATGACTTAGGTTACTGTGGTGACTTAACATTGCTGAAGTAACAGGAAGAATAATAGTATTTACTTAAACACTCGACGTAGTTCTTGAAGTTTCTGTCTCTTCTCGGCGAGGTTCCTCTGTCCTAGCAGATTCTGAATGCTCTTCGTCTGTCAGATCTGCCTCTTCTCCATTGTAGAAACCCTCATCCCCGTATTTCTACTTAAACAGGTTTGCAAGAGGAACTTCTATGAACACTCCCCCACTGCGCGTATGTCCAGCCTCTGTGTCACTGTCGCTATCCAAGTTCTTGAAAATTATCCTTTTCCAATCCGACCAACTACTGTATCTTCAAGATGTTCTTCTCATGTGATAGCATCTTGATCTTCAACTTTAGAAAATGTAAAAATTTTCCTCTAGGTCCCTTAAAGAAATATCTCTCTGCTTGGCTATACAATTCCACTCTGTCAACAACAAACTCAATGATATACCCTCCAATGGTGCTATCAAACCAGTGATCTATTGCTCTTGACATGATGTTATCAACTCTCTTGAACTTCTTGATCAACACTGATGTCCAAACCACATGTGGTTTGAGTCTGACTTTGAACTGGGTATCTGCTAACCTAGCTAGCCACTCATATAGCTCCTGATGGATTCCTCCAAAGAAAATATCATGTATATCAGTAAAGATATATCTTCCCAACCAATCCTCTGTACTAAGATTAGGGTTCTTGTTTCGAGATTCAACGACATCCTTTTCTTGATCTTCTATCCACTTTTGAATCTCTGTCTTCGATGGAAACCACCTTGACATTCCCTCAAGAAGATTCCTTTCCCGACAACATAACCATTTTTTGGCACAGGGGCAGACCCAGGGTTTAGGCTCCAAGAGCGCACCAAGAAGGCCTAACTACTGGCCCTTTCGGCAACAACTGCGAAGCAGATGCAATCTCACCCGAAGTAGCTATGTTGGGTTGCAGGACAGGGATGTCTACAACCAAAGGGAATACCAAGTGGATCTATTACAAGAACAACACAACATCTATATATCGAATCCTAGCTCAGATCTACTCTGCACAACTATCTGTCAAATCTAACACAGTAAAACAATAACAACATATCAAATGACAGAGAGCACAACATCAATCACACACAACACAAGATATATGTGGTTCACCCTCTCTCTAGGGATACGTCCACAAAAATGTTCTTTATGACATATTAGGATGAGAGCATACAGTTCTTATCTGCACTCTTAGCTAGCAGATCTTCTCTTCTTCTCTCTCTTTCTCTCCCCCCCCTACACACCCAGTTGCAAGGTTTATATTCGCACCCAGCTGAAGATATTACAATACCAGAAGGCTCTCACACTCAACACTTCTTTTTCACACAATAGTACTCACTTAATCATACAATAACAATGAACTCTCAACCAACTTAGCAACAACCCAACCATGGTACTTTAGACCCTCTATTTATACATTACAATCTCTCACCAACATCCTTAGGTCGAGACCTAAGTGTCAAAACCCTAGATACCAAAACCCTAGGTCAACTTGACCCACGTTTTCACAGCTTTGCCAGCCTGTCTTTCCTTCCTTCTCGAGCGGTGCTCCAAAGCATCCAACAATGGTTTTTTCCGCTTGCTGATTTGTCCACAATCCTTCTTCCTTGCTTATTTGTCATCCTTGATCTCCTCGTCCAACGACTTGCTTTCTCTTACTTCGCTCCGTCTTTTCTGCTCTTTTTCTCACTTCGACCCAGTATCATTCATTATGTCTTCTATGCAGTTCACATTTTGCCTTTTCTCCCTTAATCTTCACTTGATTCCATAACCAAGGGCCAATAACTCAGTTATTAGGGTTTTATCTGCGAAGTAGATACTGGTTAAATACTGATGAACTGTAGCTGCTAAGTGCTTTGTTAAGGTGTTGTAATCACAGATCGATGTCCCAACTAAGGTTGTAGAAATCTGAGTCCTACAATCACCCCTGCCTCTACCTCAGGTGAGACTTCATTTGCTTCGCAGGTGTTGCCGAAAGGGGTGGTATTTAGGGTTTTGTTGGTGCGCTGTTGTAGAGTTGAACCCTGTGTCTGCACTTGTGCCAACAAATGGTTCCGTTGCCGGGACCTGAAATTGTGATTGCTCAGAACTGAAGAAAAGAAAGATCCATGCGTAGATATGTTGCTTTAGTGTGCAACAGTCTACTTAACTTGTGAAGCCCTGTGCTAAGAAGAAAAGTTAGATCTGAAGAAAAGAGGTAAGATCTGAAGGCTTTGTGCTTTGTTAAAGGTAAGAATAATGAAAAGTTTTAATTGAAACAAGGAAAGATAAGTGGAAATTTTTGTTTCAAAAGTATGGATCTAGGTATGTTTGATAAATTTTGTCCTAGCTTGAAAAGTATTGCACAACTAGATGAATGAAGGTTTGATATGAGTATATCTGATATAAATAATGAAAGATATGTTATTCCTATGTATAGAAAGAATGTTTGGACTAACAAATGAATGCAAGAACCTAGAAAGAAGTTTTTGCAGGTTAGCTACCATGATCCTAGTGCGCAGTACAGGAAAGGTTGGGGATCATTTCAAAGAAAGAGAATATTAACTCTTTGTTATAATTGTAGAAGACCGGGACATATTGTTAAGGAATTCACTAGTAGAAGACCTAGTTGTCTTTGTTGTCAAGCTATGGATCATGAAGTTTCGGATTTACCTAGAATGATTTCCAAGGTTGAAAGAATGAATATGAGACAAGAAAACCCTGAGGAAGATCAAGAAACTAAGACCACGACAGAACCCTGGAAAGAATCAGAGATTGTATTAATACAAATGAAAGAAACCCTGAATGATCACCCAAATGTCAACTTATCAGAGATCTTCAAAGAAAAAGAGTGCATAGAAACAAGAATATGAGACTTTGACATAGATTGTGTTTTGGATGAGGAAACACGGGCGAATATTATGATAGAAAGAACCTGGGAAATTTTAGAAAAGCCTATTATGATTCCTTCATTAAGAGGAATAGGATTATTTAGAGGAAAGATGATAACCCTATGTGGAAGACTCATCCAGATAGTTATGAGTGCTCATGGAACTATGACAGAGGAATATTTTGAGGTTGTTAAATTTATTGAGAACAACGCCCCATTTTCTATGTTATTAGGAAAATCCTAGATTGAGAGAAATCAGACCGGAAGAAAAGAAGAGGAAGTCTTATAACAAAATAAGAAAGAATTAAAATATTTCATGACTAGGAGGATAACACACTTGATTGAAGAACAAGAGAATAGATCGAAGCTATTTAAAACCAGAAACTTAGATGTCGAATTTGAACAAACAAAATAATATTCATAGAAGAATAGAGCACCTACCCCAGACAGAGAAGAGGTATTGCCCTTGAACCCTACGAAAGAATATCAACAATGCAAAGTTACTATACCAAAAGGAGATAAGAATCAGAATGGAAAGAGGAATACCAAGACGAATATCACTGGGAAGAAGGCTAGAAAACTCAGTAAGAAGAGAGCAAAGATAGAAAAGTTATAGAAGGTCTCAGAAGGGACTTCACAGAGGGAAGGTTTGAAAAAATGGAACTTCGTTGGGATATTAGAACAACACAACATGGAACTTTGCCATGGCAGAGCGATATAGCTGTTGAAAGCATTATAACCGTTAGCCCGATGCCCCAAACGGTTAGAACATCAATTATGACTAGAAATCCCACCATTGGACCGTTGGGATAGTGGCCCTGAAGCAAGCACAAGAAGAAATGGTAGAGCAATGCTGGGTTGCACAAAAGGAGAAAGAAGACCTTGAAGCCAAATTTGAAGAAGAGAGAGCATAGGCCAAGCAAGAAAAAGAACAGTTTTTCACAGAATAACTGGGAGTCAAAGAAGCAGTAGACATAGCACTTCACCTTGTGACAGGATTAGAGACAAAGGAAGAATACTAAGAGGAGCATCAAATAGCGTAGGTCGCAAAAGCTATCCAGTAGCTAAAACAAAGAATAACAGACTTAGAGCTCTGAAAAGTTCCCAACACTCCGTAGGATGTACGAGATAAAAGAGAAGAAATTGCTCGAAGCACAATTGAAAGAATCAAGTTCCTCACCAGGGAATGTAAACAACTAAGTGATCGCAGTGGCCAGAATTATGAACAAATCATTGAGGATTCTGAATTAAAGGCACTGGAGTCACAGCTCCAGGAGGAAAAACAATAAGAAGAAATAGTACAGACGCAATTGAATCCCCTATTAGTAGTCGAGAGGATGAAGCGATCCCAAGAACAACGTAATGCCCAACAACAAGTCCACACCATTTATAGCAGAGTAATGGAAGTGTCTCAGAGACTCCAACCAATTAAGGACGAGGCTTGCCAACTATTCACAGAGATTTAAGGCCGAGGAACAAAACTGCATAAAGTTGTCACTACAACTGAACACCACTTAGAGGGACCTATCAACGAAGCATTAATCCAAGAGTTCACCGAACAAGAGGCCATGGCACAACAACAGGTCGAAGTTTCTCGAGCCAAGATTGAGGCTTTCGAAGAAAAACTACCAGAACTAGAGTGACTCGGGACGAGTCACAGGTGAGTGTTGGGGGCCTGTTGTCCCTTAACCAAGTTTTGAGGATCCTTGGTCAGGTTTGACCTACTTTTGGGACTTCGACAGGCTGTCGAAGATGGTGTGAAAGTTGAAGCAGAGATCATGGGATATTGACCCCTTTTTAGGGATTTTTGGGTTTTGGGATTATGTAACGGGTATGGGGATGCCAACCCATGGATTTACCCATGCTTATGCCTCTTTTGTAATGTATAAATAAAAAAATAGGCGATGTAAGTAAGTTTGTGTATGTATGTATGCTAAGTTTAGATGCATCTACGTGATGCTAGGTGCTAAGTGCAAGTGGTAATTGTAATTTCTTTGTGCATACTGTGTGAGACTTTCAAATCTAAGTGCAAGTGACTATAAGAGACTGTGAAAGGCTTTGTGCTATAACTTGGGGAAGGAGGATCCAGCGAAGTGCGCAGATCTCCTGTCCTTTGCGGAGTAAGATCTCAAGGATCTGTGGATGTAGCTGACTGACCGAAGATAATAAAGAGAAGAAGAGTTGGTGGACGTATCCCCAGGGTGGGGGTGAACCACGTATATCATGTGTTATGGATTCTTTGTGCTTTATGGTTTCCCTCTTGTTTATGTGATTAAATGATTAGTGCACTGATATATGCTTAGAAGAATCTAATATGATAACTTAGTGCTGAATAATGTAAATGAATTTTAGATCTGATCTATGTTGATGTGCTTAGTGCTTGATTATATTGGATCTGTGTGAATACTGCACTGCTATGTTATTAGGGTTTTATCTAGGAAGTAGATACTCGTTAAATACTGATGAATTGTAACTGCTAAGTTCTTTGTTAAGGTGTTTTAATCACATATCGATGTCCCATATAAGGTTGCAGATATCTAAGTCCTGCAACCACTCTTTCCTCTACCTCGGGTGAGACTTCATCTGCTTCGCAAGTGTTGTCGAAAGGGATGGTAGTTAGGGTTTTTTTGGTGCGCTGTTGTAGTGTTGAACCCCGGGTCTGCCCCTGTGTCAACACTCTCTCATATATAATTGAGGTGAAGGAGGCCCTTTAAGCATGCAATGGAGTGTGATGTAAATCTTGTTGCGAATGAAGCGTAGCCTCCATTTATTTATTTTTTGAGATTATCTACCCCATTATGCTAGTTTGTGTTCTACGTTTTTTTTCTCTCTTATTCATTAATAGAAGTTGGGTTTCACTATATTTATGTGTTTCTGGCAATATCTCTGCGTATTTTATTGTTATATATCTGCTATATTTCTATCTTCATGTCGTTCTAAAAATAATACAAATCACTAGTGAAAAGCTATCAGAGCTAATATGGAGCTGCCACATGGACATGTGGAACCCACTGGATGCATAGGTAAATTCCTTGAAACCAGGTGACATGTGTCCCACCTACCTACCACGTCAGAGCCATTGGGGGCTAGTGAAAATCCACCATGTGTCGAAGGTGATGTTAACACAATATATTTTACTTAGCCAATTTTTTTCCCATGGTTGTGCTTGATCGACACCTCCTAGTTTGTCTCTAGCACCTCTATCAACAACCCATATCTCATCTTGTTACAACTTCGATCAATGGTCTATATCCAATCAAGTTGATCCAACAGTTGCTATGTTTTATGCTTTTTCAAACCCCTATATGTTGATGGGTGCAACTATGATAGATGATTGATATTACTTGTCGAAACCGATTCGATGGATACTGAGTCGTGCAATATGTGTAGTTGATATTTTGAGCTTCCAGCCATAAGGAAAATGATTACAAAGATTTCTAGTGAGCAGGGCATGATAAATATTTTGTCTTGCAGGTTTCTAACTACCCCACGATCTCAACACAACAAAATTTATATAGGTAAAATTAATTAATTTTGACCAGGGGAGAAACCATCCAAGAATCAAGAAGCTAGAAGTGGTTTCAAGAAGTAGCTTAGGGCACAAGTGAGAGGAATAAAAGAAAATACAGGTGCCCATTGTCAAGGTTGACACTTTGGGGAGTTAAATAGTTTCTTGTAACCAAATCTATTCAACCATATAGATACCTTGAGCACATTTAATTGATAAATGCAACAAACAACTAGAGATTTATCCCCTACGTTTAAGTTTCAGTATGTAATTCCTCATTCAATTGTAAATGTGTTCTTGTAAGGAATATCCTCCCATTCTTGCTTTTCTTGTATCCATTCTGATTTATAAAATCTCGTACAACATGCCATTCCTCATATTCAATGTTACTGTATGATGCATGGTTATGATATAGAAGTGATTTCCTCTGGATGTATGGCCATTTCTTTTCATTTATTTGTGCATTTAAATGATATGAAAAGGGTACCTCCATGTACTTGAGTGTATGAAGGTGTTAATTGTTTGAAGCATATTTTTATTGATCTGTTTACACTTGTTAGAGCCGTTGAACCCTTAATTTCTCAACATGCTATTCGTTTCACTTAGGATGCAAGATTCATTCTAAGCAGTGTCCTGTATGTCTATTTTGTTATTTCCTCTAATCCACCATTTCATCTCTGTTTTAAGCTTGATTGTATGAAATATTTCTAGACATATGCCTATGATAGTTGAGAGCATTTGTAATCTAAGCTGAGACTATTTGAGTTCCTATAGTCTCAAAAGAGAAATAGAGAGAGGGAAAAAATTCCCAAATATTGCACAATTATTTTATTGTAAATTTCTCCTTAAGATTCATTCCAAGTCTTTGCACCTGGGGTGCCTTGACATTGTTCCAAAAAAACCTGGAACATCTCGAGGGATAACATCTTAAATGCATCCATTTACAAGGATGTAAGTTGAATAAATATTCTCTGGGAATACGACATTGTAAGTTCTGAGACTTGATGGTGAACATGCCTCATGCACTTGGATGTTAATCTTTCACCTAGCGACTCCATAGAGGGAAAATATGGCCTCTGCAACAAGACATACTAGAAGCCACCCTGATTCTAATCAAGTTCCAATATATTTAGATCCATAAAATATTTTCACCTAGATAAATGTCAGAGAATGGTAGTTCTTTTCTTTTCCAGGTAACCCTTATCTAGAAATATTTCCTTCTGATGTTCATCAAAGTGATAAATCCATAAATATGACTGATATATATTAAGATTCATTTTCTTCTTTAAAATATACACCAGAACCTTTGATAGATCTTCAAAATTATCCCTTAGAATTTATCCCATAAGTCAGTTCTTCTCATTGACCCTTCTTCAAAATTCATGTCCCTCCTCTGTAATTTGAAGCCCATAACATAATTTTACAAAATCTCATGGATGGATTAGGTGGAGGAAGTCTTGGGGGAAATCAACCTCCTCCCCCACCACCTATAAATCCTTGGGTCACTTCCATATTTTCCCCATTGAATATTCCCCAAATTACCCATGACCTCGTTGAGAATTACATGAGATATATACCAAAATTTGATGGATATAAAACACACAATCAACTGAAGAGCATATGAGTGATTTTTGTGACTTTACAGATGACCGGTTGGTTGAGCATGACGATGTATTCATGATTCTATTTTTCCAAACTATAGGGGGAGATGTTAGAAAATGGTTCAGAGAAATGTATGTTGCTTCAATTGATAGTTGGTCATATCTAGAAGCTACCTTTATGAGACAATGTGGGTGATAAAAGGGATAGCCTATACTACTTGAATGAATTTGGCTCACTCAAGAAAAGAGCCAATGAAATTGTCGATGATTTCAACAAGAGGTTTAATAATATCTATAACAAGATCCTTGCAGATAGAAAGCCATCACAATCAATAGCTAAGTGTGACATACGCTAGGGCATTTAATGTTGATTTTTCCATTGATTTGAGAGAAAGAAGATCCACAACACTTCTAGTAATGCAAGAGGATGCAATAGACATAGAAGGAAAAATTATTTCATTAGGAAAGATGAAGAAAAAACAGGATCAGGTAGAAAATAAAAAGGTCAGGGAAGAATGTGGTACTTTTGATCCAAGTAGAGAACCCCAAGAAGCAAAGATAGATGAAATGTCTAGATTGATAAGGAACTTGACAAACAAAATGTCCATATTTGAGATAGAGAATATCCATACAAAAAGATCCACCCAAGAAGGAGGCGTAAGGAATCCTAACCCTAATCATTTCATAAGACCTCCTAATCCACAGCTCACGAGAAGGGAGAGAATAAATGAAGAACAACCCATTGATTCTCGTGTAAAAAATAACAATGATAACAACTCTATTTTAAAGGTAGTAGACAAGAGATATGATGAATACATAGAAGAAATACACCTACCTCAATATGATAATGACGCCATACATCTAATTGAAAATGATTACGAGGAGTCTCTAAATCCTAATAAACTGATGCATAACAATCAACCCAACAAAGGAGCTTTATCCTTAGCTTAGTATAGAAGTTTTGTTGATGCACTACAAGCTAAGATGCATAAGAAGTATGATCTCAGGCCTTGACATAAAGCTATTGTTGCAGAAAATCAACCTCGGGCTAAGAAATCTAGTCCAAAGCATTCCAAAGATAAATCTAAAGAAACTAAAGAAATTGATGAATTAGTTTCACATTTCAATATTGAACATGAATTGCCAAATATAAATATTCCTCTACCTTGGTGGAGCTCGCTAAAATCCCCTCATACCATAAACAAATTGAGAAAATTATACATGGGAAGGGATCAATAAATCCTCTAGATACTTTGAATTTACAAGATGAGTCCCCTACCATAGTTTTTGGTCCTCATATTGATGACAAAGAAGAATATTTGACACCCTTCTATGTGACCTTGAATATTCATGATAAAATGCTACACAATTGTATGCTTGATTCTTGAGCATCACACAATATTATTCCCAAAATAGTCATGGAAAATTTGGGGTGTCACCCTGGGATGTGAAGTGTTATGGGATGATTAAAGACATGGTTGTCACCCTAGGCAAACTTCCTATTAGGAGTATTATGATGGACGTGGTGGTAGATGATGTACCATCCAATTATGGCATGTTGCTGTCCAGAACATGGGCATGAAAATTGGGAGGAACTATGCCGATGGATATGACTTATGCCATTGTACCAATTTTTTGAGGAGAGCTTAGAAGGTTGTACCGAGAGACAAAGTTTGGTTTTGTGGTCAGTGATCATAAAAACCTTGTAAATCATCCCATATATGATGTTGATGAAGATCTGTGGTATTGTATCCTATCTGTAAATGAAGAGTACAATGAAAACCCAATGCTTGCAGATCCTCTTGTAATCCCTGCAGAGTAAGTGGATGGAATATGTAAAATGTTTTTTTGATGCTGCATACTCAAAATAATGCGTTGGGGCTGACGTAGTTCTCATCTCCCCCACCAAAAAATAAATTCATTTGTCCTAAAAGCTTGAGTTTGAGGCACAAAATGATGTGGTTGAATATGAAGCCTTGATATTAGGCCCAAAGGCATCAAGAAATATGCAAATTACCAATATGGTGGTATTTGGAGATTTAGAGCTAGTTGTGAAACAAGTAAAAGGTTCCTATCAAATAAGGCATCCAAGAATGAGGGCGTACACAAATTAGGTATGGGACATGATCGATAATTTTTATGTACCTTTCAATATTTTTGCTGTTTTGAGAGAGTTCAATCAATTAGCTGATTCCTTAGCAGTAGTTACCAGTACCTTAAAAGTACCAATGACCCCTCAAATTAAATATGAGATCGAAATGAGATACAAACCTTCCATTCCCGATAACCTCAAATACTAGAAAGTTTTTGAAGATGGTCAACAGATCCAAAAATTCATGGAAGTGATAGATGAGTTTGCAAATACTCATATTGATTC
>CBVK0101124805.1:0-10071 GCA_900067695.1 Picea abies | reverse complement strand
GTGATAGATGAGTTTGCAAATACTCATATTGATTCAGATAAAGAAGAAGATTGGGTAGGAGGCTGAAGAGATCCCTAAATTTATCAATCACATGGCTAAGTGTAAAGTCTTATAGCTTAAGAATAAATTCATTCCCAAAGGACTGGTGCCTTTAGAAATTTGTTTTTATAGAAATATGTACCTATCAAACCAACTGTCCTCCCCAAAGATGATAGCATTGAGGAATACAATATTGGGACTGAAAAATATCCTAAATATATCAAGTTGTCCAAAAATATTCTTGTTGATCACAAGGAAGAGTATTTGTAGTTGTTCAAATAATACATGGATTTGTTTGCATGGAGATACGAGGATTTAAAAACTTATTATACCAGTATAACTGAAGATCGAATACCCCTCAAACTTGGTACTAATACTTGCAAGAGGAAGCTCATGAAAGTTTATTCTCTTCTTTTTCCTACCATTGAGAAAGAGGTAAGGAAATTATTATATGCCAAGATTATTATTCCATTAAGGTACTCTGAATGGGTTGCTAATTTAGTTCCAATGAGAAAGAAGATTGGGGAAATAAGGCTATGTGTGGACTTCATGAACTTGAATTAATTCTCTTTAAAAGATAACTACCCCTTTCCCAAGATGGATCATATACTACAAAAAGTAGCAGGGAAAAACATGATATCCATGATGGATGGTTTTTCAGGATACAACCAAGTGACCATGCACCTAGATGATGGAGAGAAGACAACCGTCACAACACCATGGGGGGATTTCATGTATGATAAAATGCCTTTTTGGCCAGATAAATGCGAGAGAAAATTTTCAGATATCCATGGACATTGCTTTTGTGGGTGAGAGAGACAAGTTCATT
Source organism: Picea abies (assembly GCA_900067695.1). Lineage (NCBI taxonomy): Eukaryota > Viridiplantae > Streptophyta > Pinopsida > Pinales > Pinaceae > Picea > Picea abies. The sequence goes on along the minus strand of CBVK0101124805.1, from coordinate 9,203 downwards.
GTCTTATACCTTGATGACATGATTGTTTTCTCCATGAAAGATGAAGATCACATCAATCATTTAACACAAACCTTTGTGAAGTGTAGGAAGTTTGGGCCGTCCTTGAACCCTCAAAAGTACTATTTTTCTATGGAATAAGGGAAGCTTCTTGGCCATATAGTATCCAAATAAGGGGTGAAGATAGATCTGGAAAGGGTAGAGGCGATCCAACAAATTTCTCAGCCTAGGAACAAGAAAGAAGTACAATCTTTCCTAGGTAAAATAGGATTTATAAGAAGGTTTGTTTCCAATTTCATTGAAATTGTGAATCATATTACCACCATGTTGAAAAAGGACCATGAAGTCAAGTGGACAACTGAAGCCAAATAATATTTCCAACAGATCAAGGAAGTCTTGGGAGAGTCTCCAATTCTGATCAACCCTAATTATGGCAAGGATATCCTCATTTTTTCTTTTTCATCAACACATATGATAGTTGCTTTGTTACTTCAGAAGAATGAAGAAGATCAAGAACATCCCATAGACATTTTCAACAAGGCCCTGAGAGATGCCGAGATGAAGTATAATAGCATGGAAAAGTAGGCTTATGCATTAGTTAAAGCATTAAAGGATTTCCAAGATTATAGACTGCACTAAAAGATATTGGCTTATGTACCTACCAATACTATAAAGGACATTCTAAGACAATGATATAGTGAGGGAAGAAGAGGTAAATGGATTTCTAATATTCAAGAGTATGACGTGAAGATCAAGCCCACAAAGCTAGTAAAAGGACAAGGACTAGTCAAACTATTGGCTGAATCTATCTGCAAAGTTTTAGACTTGAATGCACTGTCAACAAACATTTTAGCAACAAAGTCTGAAGAGGATGAAACAAAAGAACTATCCTTAGAGGTAGGTGCCAAATTATCTCAGTCTGATTGGTATAAAGAAATAATCTTTTACTTGCAAAATTTTATTTGCGCACCAACATGGCATAAATATAGGGCTAGATGTTTTAAGATTAAGGGTGTAAAGTATTGCATTTTGGGGGAAAATATGTTTTGGAAGGACCCGAGGGGAATCCTACTAAATTTACTCACTGAGGAATAAATTGAGGGCATAATCATCGATTTTCATAAGGGTGTGTGTGGGGGTGACCATGCTTGGAGAGCCATTGCATAGAAGATCCTTGGAGCTTGGTATTACTGCCCTCTTTATTTCTGATGTAAATTTCTAGGTTCGAGCATGTGTATAATGTCAAATGTTTACAGGGAATAAAAGGTTGCTACCCCTCCTACTAAAACCAATCAAAGTTGAGACAAATTTTCAGTAGTGGGGATTAGAATTCATTGGCGATATTAATCCAAATTCAAGTGGACAACACAAATGGATTTTGACAACCACAAATTGTTTTACGAAATGGGTAGAGGCCATACCTACAAGGGCAACCACCGATACAATCATCCTAAAGATCATAGAGGAAAATATATTGGAAGATTTGGGTGCCCAAGAAAGATCATTGTTGATAATTCTTAGGCCATCAAATCTGCCAAATTGGTTAAGTTTTGTCAGGACTATAACATAGAGTTGTGACACTCTTCTGCTTACTATCTACATGGAAATGGTTTGGTTGAATTTTCCAATAAGAACCTTGTCAATATTATCAAGAAAATGTTAGCTCAAAACAAGAAGACATGGGATTCCCACCTGAAATATGCCATCTGGGTAGACAGAGTTAGCATTAAGAGGGCCATTGGGACTTCCCCTTTTCAGTTGGTGTATGGGTTGGAAGCCATTTTCCCCATTCAGATCAGCCTCCCCATTATGAAATTACTACAAGATGAAGAGGAAAAATCATATGAGATGCAACGAAGAATTAATCAACTAATTGAAGTTCAACAAGTAAGAGAACAAGTTCAGATAAAGTCCCAAGTTCACCAAGAAAGAATAAAATAAATATTTGATTAAAGGACCAAGTAAAGAAATTTCATGATAGGGGATTTGGTCCTGAAATGGGATTCCCGAAGAGAATCTAAAGGGAAACATGGAAAATTTGATAATATTTGGCTTGTAACCTTCCAAATGGTTGCAGTCCAAGATAACAAAACTTATGATTTAGGTCGGATGAATGGAGAATTGTTTGGGGCTCCTATAAATGGGAGGATCCCCAAGCACTTTCTGCAGTACTGATCATTGCAATATTTTCTTATCCTGTACATAAATAATTCTTTTTCATTTCTGTTCATGAATTTTTGATTTTACTTCATTCACCATTCATTACTTCAAAAAGTAGGTATGATTCTAACAACATAAGATGTTGAGCCTTTTTTGTGTCACATATTAGATCAATTTTTTTAGGTTTGAAGGAGATGTATCTTTTCGGACAGACTCCATAACCCAAAAGAAGAAGGCACTGGGTCTATAGTTCTCAATAGACCATAGGGGTATGATTTCCATGTTGGATCCAATTGTTAGTACTATATTTTTTCTCGCCATTAAATTAAGGTTTGATGAAGTGTTCAGTCTAAGATCAGATGAGTTAGTGGCAGAAGGGTGAGATTTAAGAGCCTATGAGATAAATCTTCCAATTTTTCCTAAGGCATAAAGAAGAAACATCAAGAAAATCCATGCCTTTTTGTGTCTACGGAAAGTTTCAAGCCTTTGTGTTCTTATCGAGGGTCAAAAAGGGTTTATCACGCCCCAAAAGAGCTTAAGTGAAAATAACCCAAGGGTCTTATCATAAGATCGTGACCTAAAAGTCAGGCGCCATCAAATTTTTGGACCTTGGAAGATCGATGACTCTCATACATCATCAAAATCCCTTTGGAAACCTTAAATCGACAGTCTTCAGAGTCCCCTTGTTGGAGTCACATATGGATCCAAGCCTCAAGTGCTTTGAGGGTGCACCCCTGATGGATGGTCCATATTTTCTCTTGGACCTCTTTTCAAGGGAGACTAATCAACAACCCAGATTGCATCACACCATCAATCACACTTAGAGAGATTGATGAATCATATTTGATCCATGCCTCTAGGGCACCAATTCAAGGTTACACACAACCCACCAATAGAGCACTGTCAGAGCTAATCAGAAGCTTCCACATGGAAAAGTGGAACCCACCCAAGGGGCCCCAAAGCATATCAAATCTGGGTGAAACGTTTCATGTCTCCCTGCCACATCAGTGACAACGAGGACTGACAAGAAGGTACCATGCTTTTATGGTGATGTCAGCATGATCATCTTTGCCTTATCTATTTTTGGGTTCTTGGTCGAGCCAAATCAACGACTCTCATGCGTCGTCGAAACTCCCTGTGAAACTCTAGATCAATGGTTGAGATTTAATCTCGAAGTTCCCTCAACAGATTCATGTTTGAAGTTCAGACCCTGACCACTCCAATGTGCATCTCCAATGGACGGTCTAGATATATTCTAAGACTTTTTTCAAAGTGGGGAAAATCAACGACCCAAATATGCTCCCAGGTGTCAATACCTCTCGACCAAGTGTCACGTCAACCTCCCAACATAGCACTATCAGAGCGAATCAGAAGCTGCCCCATGGACAAGTGGAACCCGCCAGATACACAGGTCGAAATATCAAAAGAAAGTGACACATGTCACACATGTTTGCCACATTAGTACTAACACAAACCAGTGAGAGGGTGCCACATGTCCAGGGTGATGTTATTATAATATTGTTTTTTTTCCTTAGTTTATTTTTGGGTTCTTAGTTGAGCTATATTGATGGCCCTATTTCATCGTCGGACTTCCCCTAGAATATCCAGGTTGATGATTGATATTTTCCCTCTAAGTTCCCTCGTCGGTGTCATGTTGGAAGACCATACCTCGAACACTCCAATGGGGCACCCACAAAGGATGGTCCTTATCTTCTCTTAGACCTTTTTCAAGTGGGACCGATCAATGGGCCATATATGCTCCTAGGTATCAAAGCCTCTTGGCCAGGTGTTATGTCAACCTACCAATGAAGCACTATCAGAGACAATATTGAGCCACCACGTGACATTTTAAACCCACTGTATGCACATGTAAATGTATCTAAATCAGGTGACATGTGTCCCTCCTGTATGCCACATTAGAGCCATTGGGGGCTAGTGAAAATCAACCATGTGTCCAAGGTGACGTTAGCATGATATATTTTCCTTATCCAAATTTTTTCCCATGGTTGAGCTTGATTGATGACTCCCAGACCAACTCCAACACCACGATCAATGGCCCATATCTCATCTTATTACAACTCCAATCAATGGTCCAGATCCAATCAGGCCGATCTAGTTGTTGTTGTGTTTTACACTTTTGCAAACCCTGATAGCTCTGATGGGTATTTCTTCGATAAATGACTGAGATTACTCACCGAAACTGATCCAACAACTACTGAGTTGTGTGATCTGTGCAGTTGAGATTTTAAGCTTCAAAAAAAAAGGAAAATGATTAAAGATATTTCTAATGAGCAAGGTGCGACAAATGTTTTGGCCTGCAGGTTTCCAATTTCCCTGTGATCTCAACACAATATAATTCATACAGGTAAAAGTAATTAATTTTGACCAGGGATAAACCATTGAAGAATCAAGAAGTTAGAAATAATTTCAAGAAGTTGGAAGTGGTTTCAAGAAGTAGTTTAGGGCACAAGTGAGAGGGATAAAAGAGAACGAAGGCACCTAAATTCAAGGTTGACACTTTGAGGAGTTAAAGAGTTTATTGTAACCATAGTTGTTCTACCACAGAGATACCTTGATCATAATCAATTGATAAATGTAGAAGGAAACCAAAGATTCATCCCCTGCATTTAAGTTTCAGTCTATAATTCCTCATTCTGTAGTATATGTGTTCTTGTAAAGCATATCCTCCCATTCTTTCTTTTCTTGTATCATATCCGATTTATAAAATATCAGACAACAAGACATTCCTCATATTCGATGTTACTGTATGATGTATGGTTATGATATAAAAGTGATATAGATTCATCCCGAGTCTTGGCCCCTGGGGTGCCTCAACACCGTTCAAAAACAACTTGGAACATATCGAGGGATAACAATAACCAAACATACTATCAAGAAACAAGGGTTGTACACTAGTCTAACTACCCTCGATAGACCCTGGAAATTTGTCTCAATGTACTACATGTTCGACTTTCCTTTAAACAAACATGAAAATGACTATGTCTTTGTGGTCAATGATTAGTTCTCTAAGATGGTCATTTTAACACCCTATAAAAAGAGTATCACAGTAGAGGCCACTGCTAAGTTCTTCATTGAGTGTGTTTGGGTTCATTTTAGGCTCCCACAAACCCTCATTTTAGATAGGGATAGTAGGTTCCTGAGTACTTTGGATGGACACCAAGCTAACCAAATTGACTACTTTCCACCCCCAAACCAATGGACAAACAAAGGTAGTCAATAGGATGGTTTCACATATCCTAAGAATGTACAACTCCAAACATCCATGCAAATGGGATGACAACCTTTCTTATGCTCAACATAGCTACAATAGAGCCCTTGATAGCTCTATTTGCCACAACCCTTTTCAGGTCTACCTGGGGTTCCAACCATTGGGCCCATTTGATGTAGCTCTACCAATTGCATCTAGAGAGGAATAAATCTCCCATGCTCAAACTAAGGATGCTAGAGAATCCAAATTCATTGATTGGATCTAGCACATCCAACAATAGGTTCATGATATTTTGTAGAAATTCAATACAAAGCATAAGAAATGCGATGATCAACACCAGGTTCCACACACGTTTCAGGTGGAAGATAAAGTATTGTTGCATTTGCAAAAATATCACCTCACAAGACCCCATTGGAAGTTCTACCCACTTTGATACAAGCCATACACCATCACCAAGGTTATGCGTGAAAATTATTTTGAATTATGTATCCCATTGTTCCTTGGATTTCATCTTGCATTTAATGTGGAGCTTCTCTGACCATATTTCCATCTCTCTTGGACACCTTAGAGGTCGTGAAGTACTTGGCCCCTATGTAACTCAATCCAGATTGCATTGAGTAGGAAATAGTTGACCATATCATGAATGCTAGTATGAAGGGCACTCAATAATAATACATCCAACTCTACCAGGTTTTCAAGGAAGACAATTCTTTCACTAGGGATGGTGGCTCACTAGGAGTCGGATTCAACAAAATTTCCCCTATTTGATGGAGGAACTTGATGCAATGGGGACCATTGCTCTCTAATGGGGGAAAAATGATCGAGTTGGATACTAATGGCCACCCTCATATTCCACTGATTCAACATGGTTCCACATCTTGGTAGTTTTACTACAATTTTTCAAGTCCCAAACTTTCAACATGTTTTTCAGATCCCAAAATCTTGACTTGTTTTTCAAGAATTTCCTTTCAATGTCGTGTTGGTTAGTATGAGGGAGATGTCTAATTCCTTTCGTGCTCAACATAGAGCTGATACATGGCATCTCTGTCTCTATCTCTCTCTCTCTATATCTATCATGCGTAGAGAGAGATCAAGTTCCTTGAAGTGAATTTTTTTGTGCACGAAGATGTGTAATTCCTCGAGTGCTTAACATTGATATTTTCATGAGGCTTTTATTTTTTTTTTTATTGGTGACTATAAATAAAATATTTCCATGTCCACGTGTGTGTGTGTGTGTGTGTGTGTGTGCATGTCTGTGTGTATAAAGCAATTGAAAGTCAACAAATTTTGGTTAAAACATTTCAATGGTGTGCTGCTCAATGTGAGGGAGATGTGTAATTTCCTCTGCACTTAATATGGAGTTGACAAGCGGCAGACACGCGCACACCATACAAAGAACCAACACAAATCCATCTTAACTTTGTATCTATGATGTGCAGAGATAAACACTTGAGGAAATGTTTGCACCTCAAGGAATTTGATCCTTCTTGGCACATGATAGATTCAGAGTTAAGATGTATATCAACACCGAGGACAGAGGTTACTAGTTGATATTTGCGAATACAAGTTGATGATTGTTATTCGTGAATATGAGTTTACTCATCACCATTATTCAAAGAAAACCACCCCACTCCATTTGACATGACCTATTGATAGTTCATAAGCTAGCAGACCATCTTTATTATAAAAAAAAAACACATAAAAACTTTTTGAAGATTCAATCTTTCAAAAAAGAGTAACATATTAACAAAAATCAAATTCTTGTAATTTCAAAAAATTTATTTATGTTTTTGAAAACCATTACTTTTTTCCAATGTTACTCAATGTTTCTTAAGTAGTTAATTGTTTTGATTTTTTAAAACCAAACCATTTCTTTACTCTTCCCTGTATTCAATGTTTCCCATAGTTTCTTTGGAAGTTTACCTCAAAGTTTTTGATATTTGTGTATCCTTATTGTAAGAGTCAATAGCATGTTTTCAACCATTCCTATTTTTAATTTCCCATGGGTATGGATACCGTTTTTTTAAATTAAATTAAATTATTATTATTTTAGACATTTTAACATTATTTTATTTTTAATCTATTTTGGATTTCTCATAAATCAACTTTAAATTTTGAGCTTTGATATAGATCAATTTTGTTAAGTCCAATGTGATCTTTGGCTAAGGCCAAGACAAGCTAAGTTTGACCAGATGTTGGGGTAAGTAAAAGTATTTAGTCTATGACAAGGCTTCATGGCAGCATATACCTGTCGCTATGCAGTTATAATAAAATAAAAGTTATACATATATCTACTGGCTCTGTTATTATAGACTTTATAGCCCCTGCCACATCTGTAACAAGACGGGTAGGTAAATGACAAATACTAGCTAGCTTGCCATGTGTGGTTGCATATACATGTGTTGTCATGCTATACATATGGCATGCATTGCGTGTCCAGAGAAATGCGAACCTACATATATGATAAGATTCATTCTTTCACATACACCCTTCCTCCCGTCTAACCACTAAATAGAATTTGATAGCCACCTTTCACTACAAATTTTGAAAAAATTATTGCCATTCAAAGATAATTTGCTATGGCATCTCATATATGTAGTATATTTCCTGCATGTTACAAATAAAGATAAGACAAAATGGGTTGATCGCATGAAGCAATATTCCTTCATAAATGGCACAATAATATTGAATACTATTTCTATATGCTATTCCCAGCCAGAATGCACAATATATACACCTGCATTGTCCGAAATAACAAATTAAATCTCATAAAAGAGAATACCCAATAAGCTATAACACAGTAAAACCGTAAAATATTTTAAAACAATGCAACCATGAATCCATGCCAATATTTTGAAACCATGCTTGTAAAAATATAATATACATAAATTTCTAACATGGAAGTAGTGTTATAGAATTCTATTTCAACTATCTAATTATTATGCGAAGAAACTTGTAATATCTTTGAAGCTTCATCTTTGAAGGTCTTGTACACTGTGCATGAACTCTTTTATACAGTTCATAAAAATCCATTCTTCAATCTGGATAAAGTACAACAAAATTAAATAGAATTTGGAAAGATCATAACCTACCAATAATCCAATGGATGAATGATTTCAGTCAGAATTAGCCACTGAACGCCATAACCCACCATTCCTAAAATCATTCCAATGCCAAGAACAACCCACATTGGAAGAAATGTGCACGCCGGTCCATAAACCCATCCCATGAGATTTCCAAGGTCCGAGGCCACTGCCAAACTATTCAGTCGGAGTTGATTAATCCCCATAATTTTCTTCAAATCATAAGAGTAATCGGGAAAATCGAAGTTGGTGCCATTGATAGATTGGAGCCATATCTCCGCTACAAAACAAGTCCAACGTTTAATGGCCAGTAACTTGGAGAGAGGCATATTGACCTCATTGTATACCTATGCAACAGATTCAAGTTATGAATCCTTACCTCGTTGTATACTTGTGCCACATATTTTATGGATCGCTTCCTTGGTACAAGGTTATCAACAATAACATGATTTTCAATCTTACCAGTAAGTAGACACAATGGCACCTTTGTTTCAGATTGATAAGTAGAAGAATAAGAAACAAAAACTAAATTTCATTTTCCAAACTTCCAAGTACAAGTCCACCTTGATCTCTTCACGCGCTATTGATGCCCAAGGGCACGCCAACACTGTTAACAAAGAGACTTCGTCTAGAGATGTGATAGCATTGTGTAACCATGGCCAATTACAAGAGGCTCTTCACATTTTGCAGATGACAGCCCAGCCAGATTCCTCTGCATACTCTTGTCTCCTTCA